>JADRCD010205470.1:0-21676 GCA_019843815.1 Montemys delectorum | reverse complement strand
CAGACATTGGAGGCTGAATCATTGCAGGGAAGGAAGGAGAGCTGATGCTGGAGATTGTAGTTGTTTATTTTGTTTTGTTTTGAGACTGGTTTTCTCTGTGTAGCCCTGGATGTCCTGTAGACAAGGCTGGCCTTGCAATCAGAAATCCACCAGTCTCTCTGCCTCCCTAGTGCTGGGACTAAAGGTGTGCTCCACCACTGTCCCCCTGCCCCAGAGGTTGGAGATTGTGTTTGTTAGGACTCAGGAAACTGAATGCTACAGTTTGTATCATGGCGACTTCTCTGTAGTTGTGCATTAGTTCAGAGTTGAGAGAGAAGAAATGACTTAGCTAAGATTAGGTAGCAAACAGGAAGGAACCCTGATCAGAAGATTCAAACCAGAGCCTTTCTCATTCATTATATTCCTTAAGGAAACTGCAGATCCAGCCCTATTCAGACCATAGAGATGCCTGAGACAAGAGTTGGTCTATAACTAAATCCTACAATAGCAGTAACACTAGCGCCTGCTTGCTGCGTGAGAGCCATTTAAAACTGGGTAGGCCTCGTGTGTCCCTATAACTAAGTGTTGTCATGGTCAGAGATAGTCACTCCGGTTTGCTGCCCCAATAAAAGAATGCAAACAAGCTTAGAGAGAGAACGAAGTGCATGCTTCTAGAATCCAAAGAGCCTTCCCCGCATTACCCGCCGACTGACAGGCAAGTCACCAAAAGAAAGGTGCTTTCATATATAATTAAGAGCTGTTGGTGGCAGTTACCTTCAGAAATGAAAAGGCTGGGCGTGTAGTTCACAATCAGCAGTCCAGAAATACCTTCTAATTTGTGCTTTTGTGTGAGATTTTTATTACTATAGACATTTTCTTTTAACAATTTTAAAGGAGTTTCTTATACTATTATTATGGACCATTTTTAACACACTAAGTATTTTATTAGTTCTTTAAGAATTTCATACAATGTATTTTGATCATATCCCTCCGACCCTCCCAGGCCCACTCTTACCTCTGTATCTCACCCCACCCACAACTTGGTTTGTTTCCCCTTAATTATCCATCAACTACACTAGGCTCTTGCACTCCTGGGTGTGGGACCATCGACTGGACTGCAGCTGATATACTAGAAGCCACACCTTTACAGAAAACTGCTCCCCTCAACACACGCCAACACTGCCATAACTGCTTAGTGGGGGCTCAGAACCTTTCTCCCTCCATGTCCACATGTTCCGGCTTGCTCTTAGCATGTCTTATGCAGGCATCCACAGCTGCCATGGGTTCATGAGTGCAGCAGTCCTGGCATGTCTAGAAGACGTGGTTTAGCTTGGGTCCTCTATAGTCAGCCACTCTGCCACCCGTTCTGCGTTCCTGAGCCTCAAGCCAGGGGTGTGATACAGATGTCCGCTTAAAAAAGTGTTGTGTGGGCACCGTCACCCCTTCTCTGCACCCTGACGGTGTTAACCATCATCCACTACCCAAAGAAACTTCCCATGGGGTCTGTGAGCTCCCCCGCCAGGGCCAAACACTCAGGCCCTCTGGTGGAGTGGGCCTTAAATCCAACCAGGAGGGAGAGTGGACAACGAGAGCAAGGACAAGAACCTGGATTGTTTGGGGATCTCTGGGACCCCTCTGAACCAACAGTGTTAGGGGAGGTACCCCACCCCTGGCACTGGCAACCTGTGGCTTCTGGGATGACATAAGCCCATGTGGGAGGACTCAACAATTTTATGAGTCTCTCTCTCTCCCCTCTTCTCTCCTCTCCTCTCTTGTCCCTCCCCCTCTCTCTCCTTTCTCCTCTCTCCCTCCCCCTGCTCTTTGTCCCCATGTATGTGTGTGTGTGTTTTAGGAAGCTTATCAAATAGTTGGTTTCCACATGTTTTTCAAACATCCCTAGTGTTAGCCATCCTTCTAAACCCCTTCTTGGATTATGAGCATTTTAAAGAATACTTTTAATTCAGTATTATTATAAGACTCTATTGAGCCTTAGCTTACCGGGGACCCCCTGAGTGAACCACGGGGAGCCTGGATCGATGCAAAAAGCAAGAGGAGTTATTGTTCTAGTGCATTTTGGTCATCCCAGACCTAAGGAGAGGTGGTAACCCCACACAGCTTGTTCAGTAAGCTCTTATACAGTTTTCAGGGAAGCAGCCATTAGGCACAGTGTGATTGGCAGAACACTGACTTTTTAAACTGGTCTTCAGGGAATGAGGTGACAAGGACGTCCCTTGTCTGAAGGTGGGCAACTGTCCTGCGGAATGTGTCCCCACCCGCAGGTTGGTTTTCACCCTGTGGTCTGAGGAATGTTAACTAGCCTCTCCCTTCTGGAGGGGCAAGTGTTCCATGACCTTCCAAAAGTTCCTGAGCTGGCCTTTTCATTCTCCCCTTTTCTTTTGTGCATGCTTCGATCTTGAAGCTATTGTGGATAGTTATGCAGCTCATATCCCTGGTCCTCTGTACTTAGCTCTTGATATCTTTGTCTCAGGACCATCAACTGTACTGCAGCTATTCGAGCTCTAATAAAAGCAGCTAAGCAATTTAGAATGTAAGGGCCAAAGGTCAGAAGCAGGAACAAAATGATCAGGGGTTCTAACAATGCAGAAATCAAGGCAGCAAGCCAGGGGGAGCTGTCAAACCAAGACTCCAACCAGCCCTGACTCTGTTCTCTCTCTTCACTTGGCTAACCCTTCTCTCACCTTGGCCATTGAATTTTAACTACCCACAGAATGGTCTCCAGTATGTGCTTTCCGATGTTTCACACCCCCAGGTAGCACAGAAGAAATGGTTGGCCCCCTAACACTGATGGGCCTGTTGCTGGCTTCTCCCATCTTGAGGACACATATATATGAGAGTTTCTCGCAGGACACTTTTCAATTTTGAGAGGCTGAACCCTAAGCCCCACCCTCTAAGGCCACTCCTGGAACATGGTTTAGATTCACAAGTCCCTTGTTCCCCACATTCAGGCAATCCCTCTCCCTGTGTCTCCAGGGCAGCCATACCCCAGAAGTCAAGGCCTACCACTAAATCACAGAGGTTAAAGACAGGGTCCAGCCACCAGATACAACTCAGGTAGTGGACCAAGCCACATCACCAGTGGCTGAAAGCACCTGCCCAGTCACCCTGGTAGGGTTGTGGGGGCTGCTGAGGCTCAGTGCTAGAAGATACACCATAGCTGTCTCATGGTTTCTCTGGCCTTGCAGAAGTGGGTTGCTTGGGTGTCTGGCTGCTATCTGGTTGGCGTCAGGTGCAGGTGCTGATCTGATGTGAACCAAAACAGTTACTCTATCTGCTTTAATGGAGGTTGGAGTGGTCAACAACATCAGGAACAGCCCTCTCCATTTTGCTTCCCAGTGTTCAGCACAATGTCTCTTAACAAAATCCAATCTCCAACTTGGTACTTGTGTGGAACCTCTGGGGTACCTACATTATACAGGGCACTACGTTTAGGCCACAATTCGAAGTGACTGGTCTGGAAAGCTTGCTATCCTTGTCAGCCTGAAAAGTCACCCTGGGGGGGATCAAGAGCCAGGCGGGGTCAAAGGAGTGGGTGTCCCATGCAGGATCTCGAAAGGGGTCAGGTGAAAATGGTAGGGGGTGTTCAGGGCCAAGGGGAGGGGCACCAACCAGTCCGAGCCAATCTCCAAGGTCTCTTTACCTGTGCTGAATGGAGCTTCCAATTAGTCCCTGATATCTCTGCCAATCCCTGACTTACCTTAAGAGACAAAAGCAGGACCATTATCCAATTCAATTACCATGGGCACTCTGAACCTCTGGAAAGTTTTCTTATAATATCTCCTTAGCTACCACAGTAGCTCTTTCCTGTTTGGTGGGGAATGTCTCAACCCACCTAGGGAAAACATCTACAAACACTAGAAGGTATTTGTAACTATATTTTCCTGGCTTAACTACTGTAAAATTGACCTACCAATAAACTGTTCTAGGGCTGTTCTCTCCTGGATCTTTTACCCTGTTTACTCTTGGCTGCATGAGCATTATATTACACTGTTCTACTATCTTTCTGGCCCAGAACCTGAGATATATATATATATATATATATATATATATATATATATATATATATATTTAGGTCTCTTAACTGCTTGGACAAGCTTTCTATCCCGTAACTGAGTCCGTCTGTGCATTGGCTGGTAAGTCTTTTGCTTCCTTTCTGGGGAATACAGTTCTCCCTTCCTGTGTGCGCCGTTCTCCTACCTTCTCTTGGTAATAGTTGGTAGGTGGCTAGCAATCTAAGTCCTCTCTTCTTCAGTATATTTTAAGTGAGGCCATCCCTTAGTCCAGTCCCATTTCCCAGCAGGTGTTTCTTGCAGGCCCATAACCGGGATAGGCTCCTGCAGAGCCACTTGATCTGTTTGATTATTGTCCCGGGTCACTGAGTCTCTTCCCTTCTGATGTCTTGGGCAATGAATAATACTCACAGCTGCTGGCTTCATCAGATCCAAGATGTCCTGCTTATTTATTTCTTTTCCCTTTGATGTGAGCAGTCCTCTCTCTCTTGGTATATAGCCTCGTGGATGTGGGCTGTGGCAAAGGCATACCTGCTATCCGTGTAGATGTTGATCTTTTTGCCTGCCCCCAGGCCCAAGGCTTTGGTCAGAGCTATCAGCTCTGCCTTTTAGGCTGATGTTCCTAGAGAAAGTGATTCTGCCCAGACCACCTGGCACCCGCCCACAATGGTGGCTCCTGCCTTGGGCTGTCCCTCTACTAGATAGCTGCTGCCATCAGTGAACCAGGTCGCCTTGGCATCAGGGAGCAACTGATCAACAGGTCCTTTTGCCATCCCTGGCCCTCAGTTAGAATCTGCCGGCAATCATGAGCTGGCAGATTAAGGTAGGAGTCGGGTAGCAGAGTGGCCAGGTTGAGGGCCACTGGTGATGTGAAGGTCACCCAATCTGAGTTTAGCAACAGAGTCTGATAATGAGTCTTGAGGGCATTGAACAGCCATCAGTCCAGGGGCTGGCAAACAATGCTCTCCAAGGCATGGGAAGCTGTCATGGTCAGATTGTGCCCCAGAGTTAATGTATCAGCATCTTTAACTAAAACTGCCACCGCCACCACTATCCCTAGACAAGCAGGCCACCCAGCAGCAACAAGGTCTAATTTTTTTGACAGATAGGCAACTCGCCGCTTCCAGGGGCCCAGCCGCTAAGTAAGCACTCCCTTGGCTATCTCTCTGTTTTCTGCTACATAAAGGTGGAAAGGTCTGCTGGCATCAGGCAGTCCTAGAGCAGGGGCCTCCAGTAAAGCCTGCTTAATCTCATCAAAAGCCTGACCCCAATTGAAGGGATGTCTGTTTTCAGTCAGGGGTTAGAGTGGGGCAGCCAATTCAGGAAACCCTGGAATCCATAGCTAGCAGAACCTGGCCATGCCCAGAAATTCTCCTACCTGTTTGGGGCTCTTCGAAGGAGGGATGTGCAGGATGGTCTCTCTCTGAGTGTTGGAGAGCCAGCGCTGACCATCTTTCAGCAGGTAGCCCAGATAAATTGCTTTTCTCTGGCAGATTTAGGCCTTCTGTATCTCAATCCTCCTGGCTCTTCCAAAAGGCATTTAGTCCCCTCTAGACAGTCCTCCTTAGTCTTGGGCCCCAGGTTTCTTCACAGGCAGAAGGGGAGTATTCCAAGCTCATTGGCACTTCCACAGGATCCCTTGTTCTAGGAGCCTGGTAATGTGGGGCCTGATTCGGTCCTGAGCCTTCCTCGACATCAGATATTGGTGCACAGACACCAGGGAAGCTTGGGCTCTAAGCTCCACATGGATGGGAGTGCTGGGGAGTGTTGGCTGGGGAAAGGCCTCGTACCACCAGTCTAGGTCCTGGGGTGCCCTCTCCAAGGTCTCAAACAACTTGTATCCATCCTCTAGCCTGCAAGTCAGGACTCTGTAGATATCGTCTCTGTCACTTTTCTTTTTTCCATCTCCCTTTCATCTTGCTTTCTCTTTCTCTGCTCCTTCTCCTCCCCGTCTCCCTGTTATGGTAGACTTTCTCAGCAACCTGTACTAAATCCCTCAATGGCTTATCCTGTAGTTCCTCTAGCCTCTGAAGCTTTTTCCTGATATCTCTACTAGCCTGGTCTATAAAAGCCATAGTCACAGTAGCTGTGTGCTCCTTGCTGTAGGGGTCACAGGGTGTATACTGATGGAATGCCTCCATGAGTCCCTAGAAAGGGAGCACATGACTCATCTGATCCTTGTTTAACCTCATATACCTTGGTCAAATTTGTGGGTTGTCATGAGACCTGCCAAATGGAGCCTGGCTGTTGACTTCTGATGTCCCAGTCAGGCCTGGTCAGTCGATTGTGCCCCCATGTTTCTGGCTTCTGGCTTCCTGCATTATAAATAAAACAGTCTCAAAGAGATTAACTGGCCATTTGGAAAAGGGGTTTGAGGATTGGGCCTTCCAGTTGTACAAGTCGGCCAAAGAGAAGGGCTAATATTGCATAGCCTGACTGCCCTTTTCCAGAGGCCCGTATGCCCTGAGTGAGAGAGCCACCGTTGGCTCTCAGGTCTCCTCCCATTCCTCCCTCTGGTGAAGGGGGTACAATGGCCCCAGTCTCCTATGGACTGAGGAACTGGTATGGCGCTGGCAGAGCCATGGGGGCTTGGGTAGGGAGATTTGGAGGAAGAGGGTCTTGGAGTAACAGGTCCGCTGTTGAAGAGTCTTAGAGCATCAGAAGTTTCTCAGGTCTGGATCTCTCTTCCTGCGCTTCTTTCTTCCTGTCAGCCAGAACCGGTGGGGTGGGTCTTGGGAAAGAAAGGCTTTTATCTATGAGGGAGGAGGGGGGTCCTCCACTAGATTTTTCTAGGTAACTATATAGGGCCCTTGGTCCAGATGCCCTAAGGATCCTGGCCTAAAGACTCTCTCCTCTACAGCTTTTGATCACCTGTAAGTCAAAAGTCCCTATGAGTGAGTCATGTGGAGAAACAGAGAATAAATTACTTGTCTTTCAGTCTGTCCAATGTCCAAAAAAACAAACAAACAAAAAAATTGTCGTCAGTCTGTGTCCAAGAACATAGAACGAGATGCCAACAAACACAGAGAAAAACAATTACCACACAGACAGCTCAACCTTGCCATGGGTGGGCGTCCAGGTCCATGAACACAGAGAAAGACAACACACAGTTCGCCCCTTCCATGGGCCCAGTTACAGACACCAGGTGCTCCTGCACACACAGACAACAAAGCCAGATAACAGAGTTGCTTGGCCATGCCAGCCAAACAAACTAGGTGTCCCCGCCTATCCTGCACACACAGCAGGGGCCAGATAAACCAGGTTATAGCAAGACTTCTGCCGATATTGTCTTGCCATCTCCAGGAGGAGCAGAGCCTTCCTGGCTCCCTCCAGGGGGGCCTGAAGCATCCTTCAGTTCCCCCCCCACCTCGAGGTCGCTATGTTAAGGCACATCTACCCGTCGCACCTGACCGCACCGTAGGCTCTCCAAGCCTCCCAACGCTTGCAAGCAAAAGTTCAAACAGACTTACAAACTCAGACTTTGATGAACAGAAAGACAGACAGGAGCCACAGTAAAAGCTCGAGAGCTCTGATTCACCTCTCCAGTGTGTTTCCACAAGGAGTCGGATTCCCGACCAATGCACCAAATGTAAGACCATGTCGAGCCTTAGCTTACCGGGGACCCCTGAGTGAACCATGTGGAGCCTGGATCGATGCAAAAAGGAAGAGGAATTTATTGTTCCAGTGCAGTGGGGTTGTCCCAGACCTGAAGGAGAGGTGGTGACCCCACACAACTTGTTCAGTGAGCTCTTATACAGTTTTCAGGGAAGCGGCCATTAGGCACAATGTGATTGGCAGAACAATATGACTTTTTATACTGATTGGTCTTCAGGGAATGGGGTGGCAAGGACTTCCCTTGTCTGAGGTAGGCAACTGTCCTGTAGAATGTGTCCCCACCTGCAGGTCGGTTCCCACCCTGGAGTCTGAGGAATGTTAATTAATTAGCCTTTCCCTTCTGGAGGGGCAAGTGTTCCATGACCTTCCAAATGTTCCTGAGCTGACCTTTTCATTATAAGTTATACGGAAGATTTTATCCCAACAGTTACTCAGTAGGTTAACATTGATGTTTAAAGTGGTCCCTGGGGCTAGACAGGTGAATCAGCACTTTAGAGCACTGGCTGTTCTTGCAGAGGACCTAGGTTTGACTCCCAGCACCCACATAGTGGCACAAACCATATGCATCTCTAGTTGCAAGAGTTCTATGACCTATGCCCTTTCCTGGCCCCATGGACATGAGGCACTTATGGGTTGTGTGTAAGCAGAACCCCATGCACGTGAAATAAAGATAGTAATGAAGCTAATGCCCTTTATGTCCACGGGAATGGAAACAAGCTGGAGGTAAGGTGTGGGAGACGCTGCTTTCCTTCCTGTCTCACATGGCTATATCCATGGACATCAGCTCCTAGGTAGGCACAGCTTTCCTGAGGGCTGTACATGGGACGGCGTGGAAGGCCTGAGGGCCTCTGCATGCTGCAAAAAGGGGCAAGCCTGGTTGGTTGTATACCTGCTTCATCTGGAAAGTCACACATCCCGGCCTCAGACTCCCCGCAGCAGTCAGTTATCGGCTGCTGGTTATTACCATTCACAGACTGAGTGGTGAATGGTTGGGTCATGTGCTGTTTATTGTACAGTGGAATTTGTGGTTTTACACATTTACCACACATATGTGGAATATATGTAATTTGTTCAGTGTTTTTGTACTCCTTTCGGAAAAAATGGCAAATCTGTTTGAACCAGACTGCACTTCAAAAAAAAAAAAATGTAGTGTCATTTAGAAGAGATTAATTTTTTTTTTTTTTTTTGAGAGCCAGGATACTCTGAGAACCATGAGACTATTAAGTTAGCGGCTGTGAGTTCAGGGAGGAGTACAGTTTATCATACTGGGACTGTAATTCATGGTCCTTGGCAAGCACAGAGCTCACTCTTCATCCTGGTGTGTCTGGACCATCATCAGGGCCTGTGCAGGACTTTGTAAAGAGTGTCAGCATGCTTGTGGGCTCTAGGGTACTGGTATTAGCCATCTAATCTTGCTGTGGTTTTGTTCCTGGTTGGCTGCTGTTTTTAATAAATAGAAGGGACTTTCTGTACTTAAAGGGCTTATAAGAATAGCTAATGTGGGGCTAGAGTGGTGGCTCAGCAGCCAAGAGCACTTGATGCTCTGCCAAGGATCTGGGTTCTGTTCACAGCACCCAGGCTCTTACAGCTCCATTAACTCCTATAGGTCCCGCTTCAGGGGCCTCAGTCCTTCTTCTGGCCCCTTTAGCACCTGTGTATGAGCTTATACACACACACAGAAACATACACATATACAAACACAAACTTTTTTAAAATGGCTAAATGTGATGAGAGAGAAAAGAATTTTTGTACTTAAAAAGTACTTAAAAATACTCTATTTTTGTACATATAAGAACAAATCAAACTGTGTAAACATGAGAGCCCAAAAATATGCCCCACACTTGAGAAGAAATGATTCTGGGCATTCAAACTAGCTTATATTTTAGTGTTTGGGCAGTTTTAAAAGTGTCTGAAGTGAGGAGTCAGTTTATAATTGGCTCAGATTAAAGACAAATCGCTTTAGAAAAGGTCTGTGCTTGAGTCTTCCAGATACTTGTGCCACAAACTGGATACCTTCTTGGAGGAGAAGAGAAACTAGAGATTAAACAAGAACCTTCCTCATGTTAAGAATGTACTCTAAGAGCACACTAACTGAGAGCTGAGCTACACCCTTACCCCTGTGGGAGCATTTTAAATTAAATTCCTGCCTGAAAGGTTTTTAAATTTATTTTGTAGTTTTGTTTTTGGCCTTGGTGACAGTATGAACTTGGTTTGCAAAGCTTTGTTAGAGTATTAACTCCTTCCTTTTTAATCTTTATTATGTGTGCATGTGTATGTGCATGTCTTTGTAGTGGGGTTTTTCTTTTAATGCGCGAGAGGAACACATGCCACAGCTTGTTTGTGTCAGAGGACAGCCCTGGATATCAGGCCTTACCTTTTACCTTGAGATAGCATCTCTCTGTGGGCTCCATACACCAGATTTGCTGGCCTGCAAGCCTGCAGGGGCTGCTGTCCCACTGTGGGAGTGCTGGCATCACAGGCACGAAGCATCTTCCTTTATGTGGGTTCTGCTGTTCAATCTCCAGTTCTCATACTTGCCTGTGAAGCAATCTAAAACCGTTGACCCATCTCGCCAGTCCCAAAGTATCCATTTTTATACAAAAATGTCTTTGTGATCTAGTGACTAGATAGAAATTTTCAAGCTTCTTTTGTATCATTTTCTTTTGTTTTGAAAAAATGTTTAAAGTGTATATTATTATGTTGCAGGAAATATTTAAAAAGATGAATGGGCACGTTCCTGTGCTTGTGCCTCTGTCCTGGAGGCCTTGGCTGGTCAAGCATTGGCGGACAATGGCCAAAACTCTAGCAGCTACAGCTTACCTCTCTGTTGTCCTGTTCCAAAAAGAGGCCTCTCTCCTGCTTCCTGTCTTTCTCTGTCCAACCCGGAAGTCCCACCTACTCGCCCAGTGATTGGCTCCTTTAGTCATTAGGGGATTGGTTCACAAGAAGCCATCTGAGCCCATGATTCATTCCTCATTCCAGAGAGCCTACTTCCAGAGAGCAAGCAGCACAGAACCATGAGAGAGAGAGAGAGAGAGAGAGAGAGAGAGAGAGAGAGAGAGAGAGAGAGAGAGAGAGAGAGAGAGAGAGAGAGAGAGAGAGAGAGAGATGGGGGTTGCTTATGCCCTAGCATGAATGTGATGAATGTGGAGGTTGTGACATCTGTTCTCCCCCACCTTTATGTGAGTTCTATGGAGTAAACGTGTGTGTGTGTGTGTGTGTGTGTGTGTGTGTGTGTCTGTATGTGTGTGGGTTCTATGGAGTAAACCCCAGTCCCTTGGCAGGAGCTTCTAACCACCGAGCCATCTCACCCAACTACTGTCAATTTCTGACTGATAGGTTTATTTTTCATTTATTCTTTGTTGCATCTTTAGTCTTTATGTTCTTTCTGGGTTTTTTTGTTTGTTTGTTTGTTTGTTTTTTCGAGACAGGGTTTCTCTGTGTAGCCCTGGCTGTCCTGGAACTCACTCTGTAGACCAGGCTGGCCTCGAACTCAGAAATCTACCTGTCTCTGCCTCCCAAGTGCTGGGATTAAAGGCGTGCGCCACCACCGCCTGGCTTCTTTGAGCTTTTCTATGCTTGGGATATTTAGTTCTTGTGGTGCACAGAAGAATAGTACATTATGATAGAACGGAGACTTAGGTTTGACCATCAGATACTTGCTCAGACCCTTACCATCCATTTCAGAGACTGCTCATACTCATGACAGACACTTAATAAATGCCAGCTCATGTGAGGCATTTCTTTGTTGATTTCCTCTTTGGTGATCTTCAGCTTTGATTTGTATAATACTCAGTCGAGGAGTTAATTAAAACTCTGTCTCTATTTCTATAGATAGGCCTAGGTTAGGCCTGGCAGGTATTAGAGATGGGCCATACAAATGGTATGTAAATGAATACTCATTTTATACACTGATGCCTTTCAAATGCTTATTTACTTTAAGCCACCTTTGAACAGCTAAACAGCCAACATAGATCTGCTAAACACACTCACTTTTGGGCAGTGTGATGGTTTGTATATGCTTGGCCCAGGGAGTGGCACTATTAGGAGGTGTGGCCTTGTTGGAGTGGGTGTGTCACTGTGGGGGTGGGCAATGAGACCCTCATCCTAGCTGCATGGAAGCCAGTGGTCTCCTAGCATCCTTCAGATGAAGATGTAGAACTCTCAGCTCCTGGAACTCATTCTATAGATCAGGCTGGCCTTGAACTCAGACATCTTCCTGCCCTGCCTCTCCAGTTCAGGATTAAAGGTGCGCCACCTTGGAGATACGGATTTTAGTTCTTTGTCGTAAACGCAAGTTTTATTGTATTTGATGGAACAGACTCATATTTGATAATTTTTTTTTTTAGCTTTGTAGTTTATTTGATGTTCTTTGACATTTCTTTTGGAGAAACTGAAAGTAGACGTGTCTCACTCCTTCTGGGGCCACCGTTGTGCTTTGTTGTTTGGGTTGGACTGTGTTACATGCCTCTTACAAGTGGAGCAGTAAGGTGCTGCCTTTTGTGGCTGGCTTGCTTCACTTAATGCGATTAATGTAGCACATACCAGAATCTGATGCCTTTGAGATTTTTAGGTTGGTAAATGTTGCTGTCTTTTGTCTTTTGTTTGTTTTAGACACTGTGTTCCTTTGTTGCCCAGGCTAGCATCACCCTCAAACTCTTCATGCTATGGCCTAGACTAATTCTAGGATGAGAAGTAGACATGGGCCTGGGGACCCTCTTGAGGGGCTGCTCTCAGTTCTTCTGGACACATGTCTGGACGCATAATTGTCCTTTATGATGCTGACAATTACCACTCAATCACCCTTTTGAAAGCTGACCGATTGATTGCCCTTTGAGGCCTGTGTAATGTCTGCATTCCTGGCCAGCTCAGTGCTGTTGTGTGCTTCTCAGGACTTCCTGATAACAGGCATGTGGTGACCCTTCGCACAGGTGATGGTAATCATGTGATCAGTCTTATTTAAGTTTTCTGTATAATTTTTTCTTGCATATTATTAGCAACCAATGTCACTTCACTATAGGACCATACAAAAGATCCCACTTGATCACTAGCTTGACCTGAACTTATTACCTACTGATGTTTCTAACCTAGATCCATCTTACTATGATGGGGATTTTTTTTCTTTCAAATGTACAAAAGCTAGTTTTAAAGTTAATGATGAATTACATTCAGTAGATGATTTTCAATGTCACAAGATCTTTAAATATGTTTGCATATAAGTATATTAAATATAAGATAATCTGATCCTATTAACACCTTTTATGTAAAAGTCTTTGAAGGGTTGCTTCTGAGTTTCTGGGATTTAATGTGCATTATGGGTAGTTCTAAAGAGTCACTGCATATTTTTTAAACTTGAAGTTACACTTATGTTTATAATTAATGTTCTGATACTAATTAGTCTATGGATGTTTATAGTATAATCTGTTTTCCTGCAAATCAGCTGCTTAGTGACTGATCAGTCAGCATGTACTTAATTGAGGTAGAAGGAGAACACATTTATAATATGCAATGAATTTGGAACTAGAATGGGAGATAGAAAAGCTTTGACTTTTAAAGCATAAATATTCTGTGTGTGTGACCAAAGCTGATTTGTCTGGAACAATTGGTATCTCTCAAGGATTTCTAAAACAATTTTCTCAAGCAATATACAAATTAGATAAAAACTTCTCTGGCAAAAAGATGGGAAAATGCTGTATAAATAGCTCTTAAAATATCTTTTTTTTAATAGCATGACTGAATTGGCACCAAGGTAAGAGAACACTATGACCTTCCAGATAAGAGAAGTGCCTCTGTACAGGGTACATGAGCCCTGTCTGCTGCTGAAGGTGTCTTCTGGTCCTTCTTGGCTCAGAACGTGAGCTTTAGAGAGGAAGCTGCTTGCATGGCAAAGAGAAGCTGGAATCTGGGCTATGAGTCAGAGAAGTTCAAACATTACAGTATTCAGAAAGGATGCCTGAGGCGCATGGATGGTTTAAGAAAATAACCAGCTCTCGAGATCAACTTCAGACCCGCTCTCCCATGTTTAACCTTGGCTTTACATTGAGTAGACCTGTAGCTGTAAAGGGCTGCACTGCCTGGCTCCTAGTGGGTTGCAAGCTCAAGCCAGTTAATTTTTGACATGTATGACTAGCTCAAAGGCTGAGCACTCCTAAGCCTTCCCTTGATAGCAAGTCCCCCCCCCCCCACACACACACACAGTATTCCTGTAACTCCTAAACTTTCCCCTGCTACACTAGGCCCAGTCCCCGAATTGG
This sequence comes from Montemys delectorum, assembly GCA_019843815.1. Taxonomy (NCBI): domain Eukaryota; kingdom Metazoa; phylum Chordata; class Mammalia; order Rodentia; family Muridae; genus Montemys; species Montemys delectorum. The sequence continues at coordinate 7,800 of JADRCD010205470.1, read as the reverse complement.
CCACTTTCTCGAATTCTTACATGGCTGCTTGGCCTTCTCTCCGCAGCTCTGTCCCGTCCTTCCCCCGAACCGGTCTCCTCTCTTGCCCTAGACCGTGCAAATCTAAGGGTCTTGCCCATCTCCCTTTGCCCAGCCACTGGTCACTGGCATCTTTATTGATAGATCAAAAATCAATTGAGGACAAAGACCTTCAGCATTTGGACACGCAAACTCCGGATTTGAGGGCCAGGTTAATTCAAAGCATTGGAACCAATCCCCAACATAGACCTGACCTCAGAACTTTCCATCACAGCCCTTGCTCATTTGAACTTCAAGTCTGAATTTATGCCCAGCTTCCCCTCAGCTTCCAAAGGTCTCCATCTAAAAATTTGTTTTAATGGAGTTTTGATATTGCAGAGACCTACCAGGAATGAACAGAAATCACCTTTACAGAAGAGTCTTTTGTTTGTGATAGAGGAAGTCAAAGCAAGGGCTTTCACATGGTAGGAGGCACTCCACCATCGGGCTTTCACATAGTAGGAAGCACTCCACCATCAGGCTTTCACATGGTAGGAGGCACTCCACCATTGAGCCACATTCCCAGAAGAGAATGATTTCAACATGAACTTCAAAAAATTCCTCAGTTCTATGAAATTAATTGAAAACCAGGAATTGCTACAATAAGGCTTGCTGGTGAAGTACCTGTTAGAGATGTGCAAGGCCTGGCTGTAATGCAAAAATGAAGACATATGAAATGGAAATTCCAAGATACACTATAATCATACCTGTAATCCCTGCTCTCCAGAGTCCGAGGGGGGAGGCTCATAAGTTCATAACCTGTGTGCTCTATAAACAAGACCCACTCACAAAAAAGAATCACTGACCATAAATTAACCAGCCACTGCAAACAGGTTGCTAACAGACCCCACAAATGGCAAAGATTGATTTCTAAAATTATCAAAACAGAAAAGTAAGTTTGACAAGAGACTTTTCTGTTACTGGGTTAGAATATGCTGCTAGAAAGCTACTTCTAGAATAAAGGCTTTGTTTCCGTTGACCATTCCAGAGGACAGAGCCCACCAAGGTGGGGGGCAAGGCAGCTGGAGCATGAGGCCTACCCAGCAGTCAGGAAGCAGAGAGATCACATTTCATCTGCACACAGGAAGTAGGACAGGAAGTGTGGCTACGCACTACCCTCAAAGCCTGCTCCCAGTGACTTCCCTTCTAAAGGTTACTGAACATTCTTGAATTGCTAGTGGATGAGTGACCAAGATTCAAACACAGGAACCTCTGAGAAAGTGGAAGTCATGTCCAGTGAGACTAGAGAATGGCAAAGTCCCGTTCCGTCCACCATTCTGCCCACCTGAGGGCACGGCCACTTGGGAGACAAAATTCGGGGAATTTGACTGTGCTTATCCCACAAAGCTGACTCTGACCCTGAGGCAGGTGCTGGGCGTCAAGGAAGCACAGAGACACTGCTCAGGAGTGGAAAAGTGCAGTCAGAGATGTGAGAAAGCTGAAGCTGGCTTCTGGGCCCCAAGTTGCTGCTGGAGAACTGTACAGAGAAGTCAGGAATAAAGTGTTGTGGGTCCACAGGCCCTCAAGGGGGCCGGGATGGGGGCTCCTAACTCGTGGGCATCTGGGTGTCACTGGGTCTCAAGGAGCTGGGAACAGAGTCAGGGGCCTGCAGGCTGAGGACGGTATCTAGCCTGGGGCTGGGAGAAAGGGGAGCTCTGGCTTAGCTCAGCAGTGATTGTCCTTAGCTTTGTGGTAATTGTGGCTGGAAGCACAGAGAGGCCTTCTAGTGGAGAATTAAGCTGTGGCTTGATAGTCAGATGCCTTCTCCATGGCTCCCCATGGTGGATTTTGATGAAAGAGACAGCCTGTGGTTCTAAACTGTTTATTGGCTGTTCATCGTGGGAAATGGATGCCTACCATACCATGCCAACTTCTCAGGGTGGTCCTGAGATTAAATACCTATTACTAAGAGGTAAAATGTCTGGAAAGGGAAGCTTATTGGCTAGCCCCTCAGGGCCTCTAGCGTGGAGACCTACCTCTCCAGTGTGCCTACTCGACCACAGATAAGCTTCCTTATGTGGGGAGTGTGGCCCGTGTTCCAGGCCAGGAATCTGGCAGGGAGCAGGGAGCTGCTTAAATCTCAGGTGTGTGCCCACCAAGTCTCTGGGTCTCAGACCCACTCTACCTTTCCAAGCTTCCTGTCATGGTTTACCATCCCACAGAGAAGCAATACTCAAAAGTGTGGGAAATTTCTCACACTGACTTAGGAAGGTTTAAGAAGACAAATAAGCCAGGCAGTGGTGGCCCACACCTTTAATCCCAGCACTTGGGAGGCAGAGGCAGGTGGATTTCTGAGTTTAAGGCCAGCCTGGTCTACAAAGTGAGTTCCAGGACAGCCAGGGCTACACAGAGAAACCCTGTCTCGAAAAACTAAAATGATGATGATGATGATGATGATGATGATGATGATGATGATGATGATGATAAATCCCAAATAGGGTTACTGAAAAAGAGAGTCACACTTAAACACACCATGACAGTTACTACAAAGCTGCAACAGTATCCAGAGAGATAGTGGCCAGCCTGCTGGGAAGGTGGGAGGTAGAGCATCATAGTGCTGCCAACCCAGAACTAGACAGCAAATTTATCTTTTCTTTTTAAAACCTCTTTTAAAATTTACATTGTTAACAGGGTAGTGGTGGTACATGCCTTTAATCCCAGCACTTGGGAGGCAGAGGCAGGTGGGTTTCTGAGTTCGAGGCTAGCCTGGTCTACAGAGTGAGTTCCAGGACAGCCAGGGCTACACAGAGAAACCCTGTCTCAAAAAAAAAAAAAAGATTTAAATTGTTTTCTATTTATATGTATGTGTGTATGTATGTATGTACAGTAATGTAGGTGGAGGCCATAGAGGCCAGAAGAACATGTCTGATCCCATGGATTTTGAGTTCCAGGGGTTTGGGAGCCACCTGATGTAAGAGCTGGGAACAGAACTCAGATCCTTTGCAATACAGCAAGTGCTCTTAAAAGCTGAGCCATCTCTCCAGCTCCTGCAGAATTAGCTTTTAAAAGAATGCAAGACAGATATTATGTTGCAAAAAATTAATAAAATTTACCCCATGCTAACTAATCTAGACTTTTAAGATACAGACTTTATGAAGGAAGAATGTAGATGCAGCAAGGAAAAGGACAGGAAGCTACATTAACTTTATAGAATCCAAGGGTGCTGAATAATTTCCTTATATGTTCACAAGTTGTCACAAAAGGTTCTAGACATAATGGTTTCCCTAGTCTTAATACAGATGAGAGCCCCGTTGCCTCTACATACATACATCTACAAGATTCATTAGGTTCCTTGCTGCCTTTCAAGGCTGGATGGAGTCTGTTGTGTGTTGTTGTTCGCTTGTTTAACATCTTTTAAATACATATGTGTGGGGGTATATGCAAATGAGTGCAGGTATGTGAGAGGCCAGAGGTATTGGATCCCTCAGGAGCAGGAGTTGCAGGCAGTTGGTTCTGAGCTGCCCATGGTGGGTGCTGGGAACAGAACTCTTACCCTCTTCTGGAACAGTATATTAATGGCTGAGCCATCTCCCCGGAGTCTAGAGTCCCTTAGTGACACGAGTTAGCTCGGCCCTTTGCCATACAGCGTCCAAGAAAGATCGTGGCTTAGGTGCTTTTCCATTGTTTTCAGAAATTTCTCCTAGAGATGCTCATGAGTATGTCGATTATAGATGTATCTTCTCACCCCCCCCCACACACACACACACTTTGCTTTTCTTCCCTCGCTCTCCCTCTTTCCTCAGGTCCCACGGACTAGAGAGGATTAGAATGACCTGACTATATGCAGTTCAGAGCCACATCTTTCCCTAACCAAGTAGGGCTTTGGCTTTTAGGTGAGGCTTTGTAGTTGTCTTCCACCAGAATGAGATTTCCTCCTAGGACGGCTCAGCTTTTCTTTAAACCAGCAGGTGCTAGGTGTGTGTACTTGATTACAACCCAGGCGCAGGTTGTAACGGTTAAGCAGAGCCCACACTGCAGTGGGAACGTGGGAACCGTGCCCTAGTGTGTTGTGCTGACAAAACACTGAGATCATCAGTTTATCAGGAAAGATGGCTGGGCATGCTGGTGCTTGCCTGTAATTAACCTGACCTACATAACCGTTTTAGGCCAGTCATTGCTACACAGTGAGACGACTGCCCCGGGTGTGTGGGGAGGGGTGGGTATCGTGGCTCACGGTTTCTGTGTGGTTGGCTAGGCTATCCCTGTAGGGTTTTTGAAAGATGGCATTTCATAGCAGTCACTTTGCAGAGGCAGCCTGTTAATGACAGCTTGAAAACAGAGAAAGAGGAAAGGCCAGCTTGTCTTCACCTTGGAAGTGGGCCCTAAAGTCGTACTTTCCTTTGACTAGGGTCTTCCTTCTAAAGGCTCCACCACTGGCAAGGAAGCCTTAGCTTATGGGCCTTTTGGGGAATTTACGATCCAAACCATAGTACCTGTCTTTTCTCTTGTCCTTATCAGCTCCTCTTTTAAAGTAGTATTTATTGGGGGAGGGGGGCCATGTGTAGATGCTGAAGGATACCTTTTGTGGATTTTTTTTCTCTCCTGGTGCCTCCGATTGGATTCTAAGGACTGAATTCAGGTTTACACAGCAAGCGCCACGCCTCCACACCCCAGCCATCTCACAGAGCCTCTTTATTTTCATCCTGCAGATAGCTTGTAGCTGTTTGTATCTACTTGACATGTTTTTATTACAAACAAGTCTCTTTATTGGCAATCTTCTGAGTAGTCATGATTTATCAACATTAAACTTAAGCGAATGTGCTTTGTTGCTTGTTGTTTGAGACAAGATCTCATGTAGCCCATGTTGGCCCTGAACTAACAGAGAGTGACCTTGAACTCTATTCTCGGGCATCACCCTTCCTAGTGCGGGGATTCCAAAGGTATAGCATGGCCCTGGTTTCTGGGGTGCTAGGGATCAGACTCGGGCTCTGTTCAGAGTAGGTAAGCTTCTTCCCCCTGAACGATTTTTTTTTTTTTTGGAGACAAGGTTTCTCTGTGTAGCCCTGGTTGTTCTGGAACTCACTCTGTAGGCCAGGCTGGCCTCAGACTCAGATATCTGCCTGTCTCTGCCTCCCAAGTGCTGAGATAAAATGAGTGTGCCATTGCTCCTAATCTTTTAATTTGTACCAAAATCTGATTTGTGAAATATATTATACTTGGTCAGAGGAGTCTTCATTTTCCAAATTGTGTAGAAACTGAGGTAATTTTTTTTAATGGAGGACAAGCCAGGAACTGAGAAGGGAGCCATATACTGAATGACTCCAGTGTTCTGAGGAGAGCCTCAACTACCTCCTTCTGTCTGAAGATACATATCAATCTTCAGAACTTACATACTCTGGGGACTCTAGCAGACTCCACTTCATAGTGAGCCAATGTGATGAGCCAGCCAGGATTAACTTAGTATCTTGCTTTGAGGGAATTAGCCCTCACAGGAGAGACAGTGTCTGAACAGCCATACCCAAGGGCATGGAGACATGCTCAAATGGTAGCTAGTTGCAATCATAGCAGAGCCTAGGTGTTTCCCAAGAGCAAAGAGCAGCAAGCATTTCAGTAAGCCTGCCTCATTTAGGCAAATGAGGTTGTCATGGTGCTAGCTGCAGTAGAAAATTCTAGAAGCCCTACTCAGGAATACAGTCATGGAGAGAAGCCAGATTTTGCCCAGGAAAGCCCTGAAGACACAGAAAATAATGTAATGCAGAAATAAAAAAAATAGTATCTTTATAATGGCATTCTTCAGTTATGTTTATAAAAAGCTTTCTGGCTTAGAATTGTGCCAGTGAGTGGCACTTGTTAACAAATTTTACCTCATTTCATCCAGTGTGTCTGTGAATTAATAACAGCAGCAAGCATTAAGTGGTTCAAAGGAGATGAGGAGTATGGAAGTTCACTAAGTGGAAGTGTGTGTGTGTGGGGGGGGGTTGTTGATTTTGTTGTTGTTTTTTTGAGACAGGGTTTCTCTGTGTAGCCCTGGCTGTCCTGGAACTCACTCTGTAGACCAGGATGGCCTCGAACTCAGAAATCCGCCTGCCTCTGCCTGTAAGTGCTGAGATTAAAGGTGTGCGCCACCTCTGCCTTGCAAGTAGAAGTGTGTTTTAACAAGGATTAGATTCAGGAATTTCACAAATGCAAACTTTCCTTGAAAACCCATCTGCTCATATCCAGTAGGACTATGAGAGACTAGAGTTAATGGCTTCTGTTGAAAATCTGCATTGTCTCTGAGTATACACTTGAAATCCTAGATTTTGTGACTGGGGTACATGTAACCTAGGAACACCTGGGGAAATGGGTGTTTATTTCACTTGTTTATTTGCTTACACAACAAATAACTGCTTCATCGCTGCTGAGTCTAACATAGTTGACGTTGTAGTAATAGTTAAAGTTTGTACAACTTGTGTAATAGTAAATGGACACCTATGTAGTGTATTGCTAACAGCTATGTGCTGCGTCATCAGTGTGTGATGCATCTGTCCCTCAGATGGGATCAGTGACAACACACCCTGTCTTTCTTGTTTCCCACAGACAATGGATTCTGAATTATCACACAGTATGGTTGGGAGCTATCTTAACCCTCCAGAAAGAGCGTATCTTCCATCATTCACGCAGAACGAAGCATTTCAGAATTACCACCCTGGGAACTCTCCTAAAATGTTTAAAAGTCCAAACAACCAAGGTAATATTAATATGAAACTTTGCAGGAAGTCAAGAGCAGTGCACGGCATGGAAATAACCTTACTGCAGCTTTGTAGAAAGAACTGTGAGTGCGCATTGAGTAGTCACACAGGTTAACCACGAGGCTGCCGCTGTTCCTGGGGGCTTGCATAGGTCACTCACCATTCCTAAAAATGTTGGTCTCTTCAGCCATAAGCTACAGATTAGTGCGACAAGCTAATGAGTATTATACAATTATAATAAAGGTGTCTTTGAAAACAGAAAACTACCCTTTTAGGAATAAAAATCAAAGGTCAGGGGAGTGGTGGCACATGTCTTTCATCCCAGCACTCGAGATATAGAGGCAGGCGGATCTTTGTGATTTTTGAGGCAGCCTGGTCTACACAGCAAGTTTGAGGCCAGCCAGGGCTAAATAGACAAATCCTGCCTAAAACAAATAAACAATTTTACTATTATAGGTAGAGTGATAAAGTAAAATTTTTATTTAGGTTTTTCTTTTTCTTAACTTTTTTTTTCCGGGTTTCATATGTAGCCTCAAACCTACTTCTTCCCCCCTGTCCAGCCTTTGGAGTGCTAGCCTTACAGGCAGGTGCCAGCACACAGGCTGTGGCACGGAAGAGCGCGCTCTGGACCGCCATACATCCTTGGCGCCCCAGAGCTCTCTGTGCCCCATGACACTGCACTCTTTGGAGTTAGCAGAAGGGGGGAGGTTTTCTAAGAAGGCATGCAGACCAAGCTTAAAATGATTCCCAGTTGTTTACTTTAGTCACATGATTATGATGTAGTCTTCATGGCTTCAGAAGGATGTCATTTTCACTGAGGAGCACTTTCTGTGTATCTCTTCTTACCTCTCAAAACTAGTTCTTTTTTCTTTATTTATAAACTAGTTCTTTTCCTATGAAATTTCTTGTCAATTTGGAAATAAAATAAAAATCCAAGGAACTACCAATAGAGAAGTGGTTAAGATGCATTCCAAGCAGCCATGTGGTAGAGGACTGACGCTGGTGTTCGTGTGTTGTCCTCAGACCTGTGTGTGTGTGTGTGTGTGTGTGTGTGTGTGTGTGTGTGTGTGTG
>JADRCD010205469.1:0-20929 GCA_019843815.1 Montemys delectorum | reverse complement strand
GTAATGGTAGCTGAGTGCCCGGCCTTATGACAAGGCAGATCAGAAGGTGAACAGCTGAGGGATGAAGTAGGCAGGGTCTGAGGGCAGAATGTGTGCCATTACAAATAATGAGAGACACATACACCAGGGCAGGCCGGAGACACATACCCGAGGGCAGGCAGGCAGGGCAGGGGGACACATACACCAGGGCAGGGCAGGGGGACACATACACCAGGGGGGGGGGGACACATACACGAGGGCAGGCAGGCAGGGCAGGGGGACACACACATACACCAGGGCAGGTAGGGACACACACACACCAGGACAGGCAGGCAGGGCAGGGGGACACACACATATACCAGGGCAGGCAGGGGACACATACACCAGGACAGGCAGGCAGGGCAGGGCAGGGGGACACACACATATACCAGGGCAGGCAGGCAGGCAAGGCCTTGAGAGCCAGCTTCTGTGAGGGAAGTCACTCAGAGAAACAGAGTGAATGTTAATGAGGAGGTAGAGACGGATGGATAGATAGATGGACAAGCGGAGACCCACTTGTCCCACTTTCTGAAATAGCTGGGCCTCCACTCTCAAGGGTCCTTCATTCCAGGCCCCTTGCTCAGCTTTGGCAGCTTTGGAGGAAACATTTTCTCTTCATTGGGCTTAGAGTAAATCTTCAACATAACCCTGGAAACGGTGCAGGCCTAGATCCTGGTGCGTGACAGCAAGGTAAGATGTGTTCTTGACCAGATGTGTCAGAGACCACCCCTTTTGCTCAGGAATTTTTTTTTTTTTTTTTCTAAACAGCTATCCTTCTGGAGACCTCCTCTCCTCCATTGGCCTAGCTTCCCAGGTGCCTGGTTATCAGGGAGGCCTAGCCTGGTGTCTAGAGCAGCAGGGCCCAGAGCCCTCGTAGCTGGGGTGGGGCATGTCAGCTGACTTCGCCTTAGTATACAGGGTGAGACAGCCAGTCCCCACCCTGAGGTTACAGGACACAGAGAGTGACCTGTAGTAGACTACATGGCAGGTGGGGGAGGCCACAGGCCACACAGTGAGCGACTACCTCCCACTTCCACTTAAGATAACCTAAGGGCTCCTCCTGATCTGTACCATATGTCCTAGAAGGTGGCAGGGTGACATTCCCTGATGGCTGTCCAGGAAGGGGGCACTCTTGTGTTCCAAGGTAAGGGAGATAAGACTAGAGGGTCCCTGGGCTGAATAGATGTAGTTCCAGGAATTTATCCTGGGGTGGTAGGGTAAGGTTCATGAGCACACTCAATTTGGCTTTTTTTTTTGGGGGGGGGGGGCAGGGTCTCACTCTGTAGCCCTGTCTGACCTGGAACTTGCTATGAAGACAGACAGGCTTTGAACTCAGAACTGCCTCTGCCTGAGTGTATGCCACCATGCTCTGCCCAGAGTAGGCTCTTCCTACACAAAGTAGGTTCTGGCTCCTGGGTGGGGCAGAGTGTGCACCAATACCAGCCCTCCACCTGCTGTTTGCCAAAGGCAGAACATTCAGAAACTACTCCCCTCTTCTAACCCCAACCTCAGTCCTATCACCTGTCTATCTCGGCCCGCCTCCTTTTTAAGATTCAGCACACTGTGCCAGGCAGTGGTGAAGCATGCCTTTAATTCTAGCACTTGGCGGGCAGAGGCAGGAGGATTTCTGAGTTCGAGGCCAGCCTGGTCTACAGAGTGAGTTCCAGGACGGCCAGGGCTACACAGAGAAACCTGTCTCTCGAAAAAACCAAAAAAAAAAAAAAAAGGAAAGGCACTGATGTCTTTGCTCAGGACCTGAGGAGAAGTTTCCAGGGAAGGAGGCCAGCGCCACGCCATTCCACAGGTCCAAAGATCAGAGTACGTGTTGTGAGGATCAAATTTCCTCAGGCTCGGTGCTGGGAGGACGGGAGTGCTTGGTGCCTGGTCCTTGGTCCCTGACTTGCAAACGGTATTGGTATCAGGTCGAGGACAGGCATGGGGTTGGTTTGCTGCAGGGGTCACTCCCTGTTCCTAGTGGAGATAAGCAGAGCCGAGCAAGGAAAATATGGGGTGGGGGTTGGGAAGTCTCTTCAGGAGAGAAGCTGAGGAGGCGAACTGTACATCACAAAATATAGTTATAAACGAGGGGCATTCCGACCCACTGCCCAGGCAGCCACATGAGAGCCATGGGGGCTGTGTGGACGCTGGGCACAGCACAGGAAGGGTCTGGACTGGAGGCCCAGTGCAGGATGGCTGAGGCAGGTTAAGTTGAGCTGGCCTCAGCCCCGGGGCTGTCTGGACATCTGGAAAACCTCACAAGCAGCCAGATTGTAGAAAAAATACCTTTTTATTAATTATTAGGAATAAATCATTCATGTAATGCAGGTATGTATGGGGAAAGCTAAGTGCTTCCATGTAGACGAGGGAAACGTGCAGGACTGTGGCCAGAGGGGACGGCCCACTGCCCAGACTACAAACAGCAACATGAAGAGTCACAGAAGTATCCCCCTCGAGTCTCCTCCTATCTTGTCCTTCCAGGAGAATCTAAATGTGGTCCCTAGAGGTGCCAGGGCATCTGGAAGTGCTGGGCTGGGAGCGGAGTGCAGTGTGTGGCCTCAAAGTTGTGTAGATGCTTCCGGGCCTGAGGAGAGAGGCAGGGCAGGTAAGTGCGGGGCAGCTTCCTCTGGGAACACCACGCATCCACCCACTGCAGGGTCCCTGCATGCTCTGTGTAAGTCCCTCTTTGCAGGCCCTGCGCTCACCAGGAACAGCGCCAGCTGCCTCCGTCCATCTACACTCATGTCCTCCCCTGTGGGCAGAGAAAAGGACCTCAACTCCCTGTCGAGGACGTCCTTCCCTCCTCACAGCCCTCCATGCCCAGCCCATCCTTACCCACACTCCAGGGGAAATCAGGCCCATGCTCTGCCTGGTAGGAGCGAAGCACAGACACACACCAGTCCTCTTCCACTTCCCAGCGACTATAAATGGAGGCTGGTGGGAACAGAGGAGTGTCCTCAGCAAGCTCCCTTCACCAGGCTCCTGCCCACCAGCCTCTAGATAGATAACTCACCCTCTTCTAGCTGGGAGGAAGCCTCCAGCCACTGCTTCACAGCTCTGAGCCCCTCCTCCACCATCACTCGAGGGTACCTTAGGAGGAGCACAGGACAGAGCACAGGTGTGAACCAATTCACACCTCAGCTCCCACCTCATCCTTCCCCCACGCTGGTGTGAGCACTGAGGCGCATCTTCCCACAGAGCTCACCGGAACTGCAGGAGCTTCAGCAGGAGGTCATTGCCTCTGTTGGACATGATGTCCTCAGGAACCCTGGGGGCAACAAGGGTTAACCCTGGTTGGGGGAAGCTGGGTCCACGATGGACAAAGGTGGGAGAGAGGCAGAGCCCAGGCACTCACGTGGTGGTGATGATCTCGTCCTTGGTTCTCCGGACCAGCAGCACAGGGCCCTGGAACCTTCAGAACAGAGCAGCAGGGAGGGAGAGCTCAGAGAGAGCCAGGCCACAGCTGAGGTGGGAGTAACAGATTTAAGAAGGGCACAGGCTCAGCCTGGCCGTGGGAGCCAGGCTTAACCCTTCATTGCCAGATCATGAGTGAGTAAATTCAGGGTCTCCTAGACCCAGGGAGGGGTGGGCCCTCGTTGGGCCAGCCGGGGCAGTGGCAGGGTCGTTTGCTGACACTTCCCCTCTAGCACACCTGAGCACCCCAGGGCACGGTGGCCACCCTCACCTGCACAGCTGTTCTGAGTTGTTGAGGTTGAGATGCTGCCTCACAGTCCTGGTGACCAGGGCTCCTAGAGTGGACACCGTGAAGGACGGAGAGATGAAGAGCTTGCCTAGCAAAGGTCCCACTGCCCACCGGGCAGGGGAGCCCTGCTTCTGGGCAATGGGGTGGCCTATCTCCACACACAGTGACAGCACCCAGTCACAAGAGGCCCGTGTTGCTACCCTCCCCGGGAAGGACCGGCATGGGAGCTGCACTCACGCCAGCTGTCCGGCATGACCTTCAAGGCCAAGGGCACCAAGTCATCGAAGGAAGCATCCAGAATAACAGCACTAATGTCTGGGTAGGACATGGCTGCCCACGTGGCTAGTAGCAGAAAAAGAAACAGGAGTGGGTCCCTTCATGTAGGCCTTATCCACTTCTAACCTTTCTCAAAGTCTCCACACACACCCCCACCCCCTTTGAGTGCCTGTGCCCATATCTACTGGGCAGGGACAAGCAGGGGAGGCAGGTACCAGTGAAGCCTCCAATGGACCAGGCGTAGATGACAATGTCCTGGGGCTGGAAGCCCAGGCGGTGGATGGCAAACTGAACCACCACATCCATGGCATTGGCCTCGTTCTGTGGGAATGGTACCCCCTGCAGGGAGACGGGCAGAAGCAGGAGGGGTCAGCCAGAAGACAGCTCACCTAGTGTGGACCCTTCTTGCAGCCACCCTGTAACACAGAGACCATGTGACCCATTGTGTCCCTGACTGCCATGGGAGGAGGGGCTGCAGCTCCCCAGCACCCAGGTCATTGGCATGTGGAAGGCCCTGCATTCCTCAGCCCATGGCTGAGCAGAGGAAGACGCACAGGATTCTGGGAAAGGACAGGTCTTCAGAGGGTCTCACCGTGCTTCCAGCAAAGCCTGGATGATTCCAGCCCAGGACGGAATATCCAGCTGTAACACAGGGAGGAGGACAAGTATACTTCAGCACAGGCAGCCCAGAGAAGGAATGCATGGTTAACAGGCGGGAGTGGACATTCCCTCAGATGTGAGAGGCTTGGACCTCACCCTGATGAACTGGAGGTCAGGCCCGGGGAGGTCAGTGTGGGAGGAGACACATTCAGGTCCAAAGGATAGAGGTAAGAGGTGTGAACCACATGCCTACCTTCTAGGGGTGTGGAGACACAGCCCACCTCATAGAATCCGGCATTCCCCTCACAGCAGATCACCTGGAGAACAAACAGGGCGGTCGTGGGGCAGAGGGCCTCAGGAGACTACGCACTGAGTCCAAGCCACCAGCACAGTGGCCACTCTCCCTGAGATGCCACCAGGAGACCTAATAGGATGGGATGAGGGGCTTGGGGACTGGGCAGCTCTCTACACTCTACTCAAATAACTAATCCTTTCCCCACTTTGGTGCTGGTGAACTCCCGTCAGCTGCGTTTGCTACAGTGACATCCCTAGTCAGCCATGATGTTTTCATCTTTAAACTTTTGTGAGACACAGGCTGACTGTAAACTCACCGTGTAGCCAATGACCTTAAATTCTGTGTGTGTGCAGAGCACGTGTCTGGCAGTAAGAGGGAAACCTCCACTGTCACCCCTGGCCTCCGATTCCAAGGCAGGGTCTTTGTTGCATGTGGCTGTGCTGAGAGTGCCTGAGGATTCCGCTGTCTCCTACGCACAAGAGTGCTGGGACTACAGGTGGTCACCATGCCAGGTTTTACACAGGTTCTCAAGATCAGAATTTAGGTTCTAGCCTGGAAGTGGTGGCATGCCTTTAATCCCAGCACTTGGGAGGCAGAGGCAGGAGGATTTCTGAGTTTGAGGCCAGCTTGGTCTACAAAATGAGTTCCAGGACAGCCAGGACTACACAGAGAAACCCTGTCTCGAAAAAATCAAACAAACTCAAAAAACTCAAGTCCTCTCGCTTGCACGGCGAATACTATACCTACTGAACCATCTACCCAGCCCTGGCCTTGAACTTCTGATCTTCTTCTCTCCACTCCTGAGTGCTGGGATTACAGGTACACAATCCAGTTCTCAGTGTATATCCAATTCTCAGGGGCTGGGGCCGAACCCAGGGCTTCGTGCATGCTAAAAGCAAGGACTACCACCTGAGCCATCCCCACACCTACTTCCCTCTCAGAGCTTCCCTATGTGGAGCTGGAAAGGTCCTATACCACTACTGCCACCTACCACCCCCTTTGGCTCCTGCCCCCTCTCACCAGCTTCTGCCCCTGGGGCTCTGCTGTTCCCCGCCGGTCCACAAACATGGTGTCGATCTCATTACCATCACAGGCGAGCAGCTTTGCACGGCGCCCATTACACTGAGCAAGAGAGATGCAAAGGCCTGGTCATGAGGGGCAGGGAGCCACATCCCTCAGAAGATGGAGCCAGCAGTAGGCGGGGCCTCACCTCTTCCACCAGCCGGGCCTGGCCCTGCAGCAGCACAGGCATGAGGGCCTTCTGGAGCAGGTACACGGAGCCTGGGTATAGCATGCGGCGCCCCAAGGTGTGTGCCACCAGATAGCTGTGGGGAACATGGGCTCGTGAACCCCAACCCCAGCAGGGCCCAGGGATTCATCTTGGCCCTTGCACTCAGACCTCAGAGCTCAGTGAGCAAGGTGAGCCTGGCATCTCCTAATCTTTTCCGTAACTATTACTATAAGATGTCCACTTTAGGAATGGGGTCACAACTGAGTGACAGAGTGCTTGCCTAGCATGTGTAAGCCCCTGGGTTTGAGGCCCAGCACTATGTACAATACAATTACACAGACCCTCCTAGACTTACAAAGGGTCACGTACCGAGAAACACCTCAGAAGGTGGAAACGACAGGCTGCAAATGCACCTGACCCCATACCACAAAGGTAAGAGCCCTCCTGCTGGCGGGCTGTAGCTCACAACCCCTGCCTGGCACCATGAAGCATGCTGCCCCAGCACTAGCCCAGGGAAAGAATCCAAAACTCAAACTATAGCAAATTAGGGACTGCTTGGATATAATTCTGAAGAGTTCTATGAGATAATTTCTAGGTACAATAAATAAATGCAGCTATTAAATATCATTCTGTTAAAGCACAAAAATACAACTTATTAAAAGTTCTCAAGGGTCAGCCGGGCGGTGGTGGCACACGCCTTTAATCCCAGCACTTGGGAGGCAGAGGCAGGCAGATTTCTGAGTTCGAGGCCAGCCTGGTCTACAGAGTGAGTTCCAGGACAGCCAGGGCTACACAGAGAAACCCTGTCTCGAAAAAAACAAAAACAAAAACAAAAACATTCTCAAGGGTCAACAAGGTGACTTACTGGGTAAAGGCACTTGCTTCCAGGCCTGACAACCTGAGCTCATGAGTGCCCTGAACATACAAATATAAATATATGTAAAAGTCTGAGTGCTCACATAGGACCATTGAGCACTACCATTGGTGACTGCTCAATGGTAGAGCATCTGCCCAGTGTGCATAAAACCCTGGGCCCTATCCCCAGCATCACTAAAAACAACAAAATGATGGCTTGTAGCTCACTGAAGTGATTTCCAGACTAATAAGAGCCAGGTGCAAGAGCCCACACCTGTACTTTTAGCTTGTGGGAGGATCAGGAGCTCAGGGCCAGTCTTAGCTACACCACGTGTTCAAGACTAGCCTGGACTGCATGAGGACATATCTCAAGAAATAATAAAACTTAGCCATGGGTCATGATCTGTTGGGGTTGGTCTTGTGTGCTGTGTCCCAAGATCAGGTTGCAGTGTAGACATGGGCACTGCAAGGCGCCGTGAGACAATCTCTCTAATCTCTGGATAATAAAAGGCTGTGCCTGTGACTGGGCAGGAGATGGGGCCTCAGGTAGGGACCACGAGAAGGACAGAGGGGGAGAGAGGAGATCGCCATGAGGCAGGTTGGACTATGAGCACATGGCTAGAAAAGCTGGCCCTGAGGATGCACGCGCGCAACGGAACGAGCAGGGCAGGACTCCGCGGGCAGGGAACGGGCAGTGTGTAGTCACTAACAGCCTAGCCGGGTTACGACAGCTCAGAACCTGCCCAGTCAGGGCGTACAACCTGTTAATAAACATACCAGGTTTCTCCGTCCCCTACTCAGGACCAATACAGGAACGAGTGGGGCAAAAACCTACCCACGAAAATATTTCTATAAAGATCTGTAGCCTGAAAGATATCAAACTGGGCCACACTCTTGTCAGGGGGCAGACCTGGCTGTTTTGTTCACGGTGACAATGCCTACAACGCTGGAGCTGTCCAGGGGGCTCAACAGATATTTACTGAGTGTGTGAACTCACACACATAGGTTACGTGGGGTAGGTACTGCTGCCGAACAACCGCTTAGCCACTAGGCTGTGTTCTGGCACCACACTGCACCACCCTGCCCGCACGCCCTCAGAAACCTTGTCTACTTTCCCTTTGGACCAATCCAGGACATCAACAGCCAAAGCTAAGTCAACCCCCTTCCTTGGTGCTCTAGAACCTGCTGCAATGTATGGTGAGTATTCAGCAGGGGCAGGCTGGGTGTCTGTGAGTCCAAGGCCAGTCTGACACCATCAGCACCCATGACTGAGTTTGGTGGCAGGCAGGTAAACGGCAGCTGTGGTGGTCTGAATAGGAATGACCCCCACAGGGAATGGCACTATTAGGAGGTGTGGCCCTGTTGGAGGAAGTACATCACTGTGGGGGTGGCTTTTGGTCTCCTATGCTAAAGCTGTGTCCAGAGTGGCACACAGTTTCCTCCTGCTGCCTGTGGATTAAGATGTAGAACTCTCAGCTCCTTCTCCAACACCATGGCTGCCTCATGCTGCCATGGTTCCCGCCACGATGATAATGGACTGAAAGCTCTGAAAGCCAGCCCCAGTGAAATGTCCCCTGTCGCTGCTGTTGTAGTCATGGCGTCTCTTCACAGTAATAAACTCCTAAGACACAGCCATCCTAGTGCTGCCAGTTCATCTCCTCAGCAATCCCAGTGAGGCAGGCTAATCAGATGAAGAAACTGAGGCATGGTAGGCGCCAAGGTGGGATATCAAGGAGCAGAGGGACCGGGCCAATTCCACATAGCCATGGGCATAGGACTAGAACCTGTGCAGTAACAGCCAGGGCCTTGGATCTGCTGTAGCACTCTGCTCCTGCTCTGTTAGATGCTGAGAGGTTCGCAGCAGCAGGCCCACTGACATGCTGGCTCTCCAAGTACTCCCCTGAGGCCTGGGCCTTGCAGGGGACACACAGAGCAAACAGCACTAGGCCCCACAAGCCTACTCTGCATCACCCCAGCCGGCCTCCCACACCCCACTTTCCTACCTGGTGATCTGACAGGGCAGCTTCTTGACCCTGTTGAGAAACGTGTCTGCTGTTCCCCGGTGAAGGGGCTCTGGACGAAGCAGGGCCACACCCCTGCGGGAAGGGCCACCTCGGGACCCTTTCCTGAGGAGAAGGAAAACAGTCAGGAGCAGTAGGCCTGGGACTAAGAGGGGTAAGCCAATGCCAAGGGAGGGGAGAGCTAAGTAGCTGGGGTCTCACCGGCTGCTGGGCTCCTCCCAGTGGAAGTCAACTGGCCAGCTCCTGAAGTCGAAGTTATAGTTGGCCAGCTGCCTCTGTGGACAGAGAAGAACGAAGAACTGAGAGCTGAGCAGCGGAGGCCCGGCCATCTACTCTCAATTCCTTCACTATGCAGGAAGCTCCCACGTTACAGGGAGACCAAGTGGAGGTCAGCGCTCCCTCCTCTAAATAGAAAGATCTACTATGACCACAGTATTGGGACAAGGCAGCTGCCCCCACCACTAGCTCATCCACTCCTCTCCAGAACTCTTAACCCTGACGTTCTGAAAATCTAAAGCTGGGCTAGGGTGCTTGACCAGCATGCACAGTGCCCTGGCTTCAATTCCCAATGACTACCAATCATGCCATTCAGGAGCAGAGGTAGGACTGCAAGTTGGGGCCAGCCTGGGATACACAGTGAAATTTAAGGCTAGCCTGGGACATGGACTGAGATCCAATTCCAGGACAGGTCACAGTAGCATATAGTGTGACCTCATCCAAGAGGCAAGAGGACCACCAGAAATACCAGGTAAGCTTGGGCTACACAGCATAACCCTGTCTTGGAAAAACAAAAAACCAAACAAAACAAAACCCCCAGAAATCTAAAATACAGAAGTATCTAAGGCTGATCCACCCCAAGGGCGGTACTTTTGTGTAAAGATGGGGGCAGGGGCAGGCTGCTGGCTGGCTGGACTCCCCTTCACACCTGGTCTACAGAGAGAGTTTCAGGACAGACAGGGCTACCCTGTAAACTATCTGCCCCTGTCTCATACTGCCCTGGGCCACAAGCTGCGGGCAGTAGGGTTGCGTCTCCATAACCCACTGTCCTCCCCCACATCCAGAGCTCCAAGGTCTCTATTTTGAGGATTATTTCTTATTTTTTACCACAGAAATGCTTTTGACATTTTCAAAAATAACTTGCCTAAGGAAGAGCAACAGAAAAAAAAAAACTAGAAATGTAAATGACAAAACGAAATGAAACCAAAAGGCACATTTCAGCCAGGCTTGCCTCGGGCCTGTGCCCAGGTCTGCCCTTGGTCACTCCTCACTCTGAGACAGGCCACTAAGCCTCCTTTTTCTGTTTCCACAGACGTAAAATCGGGAGTCACTGCGCCACCTCACGTGGTGAGAGGACTGGAAAGGGTGTGCAGTCCACACAGTGCCCTGTGCCCCGCAGATGAAATGACAGAGCCCTGTAAATGGTTGGCCATGCAGCAAGACCACAGCGCAGCCATGGTGACACCGTCTGCTCGATCCCCTCACACCGGGAAGGAAGGGGCTTTATGGGGCCTCACAGCCCTGTTTCAAAGATAATCACTCTCCAGGAACAGCAGGCCTGGCACAGCTTAAAGGACACTGTGCTCTGCTGGCACCCTCTGCTGCTGGGCACAGGAGGGGATGCACCTGCCCATCTTTTTCCATCCCCAAACAAAGCCAGTGTGGTGTCGGAGGCGTGCAAAAAGCAAGAACAGAAGCCTCTCACGACTGCAGATGCTTCTGTGTCTCTAATTCTTGAGCATGGCCGTGGGGAAGGAGAGGAACGTCCTAGCAAGGTAGCCAAGGAAGCAGGGAGGACAGTTCACTTGAGATGCAAGGGCATGGCAGTGTGCAGCAGAGATGCACAGAAGCGGTGCCTGGAGCTCTGGGCAGTAGGCTCACACAGGCGCCCTCTCTAGAACCTCTCACCTTGTTTTCTGCAGACTGGTTCCTGTGTGTGGCTTCCAAGATGGTGATGAACTGTCGGTACTGTGGGTTGGTCCAGCGGCCAATGCCTGGGGAGAAAACTATCAGGTAAACTGGGGATCCAGATGTCTAGGAAGTAAGAGAAGAACAGGAGGCCCAGGAGGGAGGAGCAGGAGGGATCAGGGCCGCTCACGTGGGAAGCAGAACTTCTCTTTCCTGCACAGAGCAACTGGCTGCTGGAGTTGTCTTCTGAGTCTCAGGTTTACTGTTCTAATTAGCATTATTGTTGTTGTTACATTGTGTGTGTGTGTGTGTGTGTGAGTGTGTATGAGTGTAGGCATACAAGTGCCACAGCAGGAATGTGGAAATGAGGGGACAACTTCAAGAGTCAGTTCTCTATTCTCACTGTGGGATCTTGGGGGGACAGAATTCAGTCACCACGTTTGTGTAACAAGCACGTTCACCTGCTCGGCCGTTTCCCCAGCCCTTTCAGCTGTTTGCTTGGTTTTGCTGTGCTGTTGTTGTTGTTGTCTGAAACTTGGTCTTGATATGTAACTCTGGCTGGCCTGGAACTCATGTCATGAAGTCTGCCCCAGAGTCACCTGCTTTAGTCTCCCACATCCAAGATTCCAGGCATGCACCACCACACCCAACACTGCTTCAGTTGTTTCTTTTGTTTTGTCTTTGTTTTTGTTTTGTTTTGTTTTTCCGAGACAGGGTTTCTCTGTGTAGCCCCGGCTGTCCTGGAACTCATTCTGTAGACCAGGCTGGCCTCGAACTCAGAAATCCACCTGCCTCTGCCTCCCAAGTGCTGGGATTAAAGGTGTGCGCCACCACCGCCAGGCCTGTTTTGTCTTTGAAACAGGGTTTTATTTACACTGTGCCCAGGCTGGCCTGCAATTTATTACACAGGCTAGGATGTCCCAGAACTCTTAGTAATTCTCCCGCTTTGGCCTCCCAATGGCTGGGTGGCCTGGCAGTTTCTTTCTTTGTGAACTAGCAGTCTCTTATCTTGCAGATCATCTTCCCCCACATTAAAACAGTCTGCAACAGGGGCTGGAGAGATGGCTCAGTGGTTAAGAGTACTGACTGCTCTTCCAAGGTCCTGAGTTCAAATCCCAGCAACCACATGGTGGCTCACAACCATCTGACGCCCTCTTCTGGTTTGTCTGAGGACAGCTACAGTGTACTCACATATATAAATAGATCTCTAAACAAACAGATAAACAGTCTGCAATCTTACTTCTCCCCTGCAAACAGTGGGCTTCCTTCTGTCTGCTTCAAGCATTCCGCAGCTGGCTTTCCGCATGCTCCTAACCCTGCCCCTGGTGCCGGCTCTCGCATTAGGACTGACGCCTCTCTCTTCTCTTCACTCCCCTCATAAACCAGCACACGTGAGATGGGTGTAAGGGCTACAAGGGAAACAATCGGGACCTCCAGAGCGTCGACGCAATACTGAGAGAAGGGAGCGAGCGAGCGAGCTGACAGTGGTTCAGGTGGGTGCTCACACCTAGGCCACAATGTACATGCAGCAGGTGTGGTGGGTACACCTGCAGTCCTGCTGGCCACAGACAACATACAGTTAGAAACCCAAATAAGGAGCTGGAGAGACGGCTCTCGAGGAGGACACGGGTTCAGTTCCTAGTGTCTGCACCTATTGGCTCACAAATGCCGACACCTCAGCTGGAGGCTATATGACGTCAATCTGCACACGACATACACATAAGCGAATTCAGGAAGTACCCCTCCCCCAAACACACACACACATACACACACACACACACCACACACACACACAAAAATTAAAAAAAAAAAAAAAAAAAAAGAAACTGGCCATCTCCTGTAACCAGGCAAGACTGCCAATGGAGAGTGGCCGACCAACCAGCCACAAGACCTTTGACCTACAATTTGATGTGCAAGCGTAAAGATGGATCAGTAACCGAGGGAAAGGCAACCGATGACTGTTCCAACGTGAGGCCCAACCGTGACACTGCTAATGATCTCTGCTCTACTTGCAGAGAGGAGCCTAGCAGAACCTCTGAGAGGCTTCCCCCAGCAACGGGTGCAAACAGACACAGAGACCCACAGCCAAACATGTGGAGCTTGGGAATCCTGTTGAAGTGGGGGAGGAAGGACTAAAGGAGCCAGAGGGGCCAAGGACACCACAAGAAAACCTATAGAATCAACTAGCCTGGGCCTACAGGGGCTAACCGAGACTGAATCCCAACCAGAGAGCCTGCACAGGATGGACCGAGGCCCTCTGCACATCATGTTACACTTGTGCAGCTTGGTCTCCATGTGGGACTCCTAAAGTGTGAGCAGGGGCTGTCTCCGACTACACTGCCCGCCTTTGGATCCCTCTCCCCTAACTGGGCCGACTCATCTGGCCTCCGTGGGAGAAGATGCGCCTAGTCTTACTGCAACTTGATATGCCAAGGCTGGTCGGTATCCATGAGAGGCCTCGCCTTTTCTGAAGAGAAAAGGGGGAGGAGTAGATGCGGGGGCGGGGGGGAACAGGAAAATACTGAGAGAAGAGGGAGGGGAAAGTGTGGTCTGGATATAAAGTTAAACAACAAAAACCAGAGCCACCTCCCACTAAGGGCGTCCCCGACAGCAGCTTTTGAGAGAGCCATACCCCTCTGTCTTCTAGGTCTCACCACACACATAGGCCTCTGTTCTGACTTCCACTTACACACTTATGCACTGACTGAGACAGTGTCCCACTATGTAGCCCAGGCTGGCCTGGAACCTCACTCTTATCTGAGTGCCGGGTTAGAGGACACAGTCTTCTGAACCTCCTGTAAATGAAAACTGAATGCCTTCCACCCAGCGGTGCGCCTGTGATCTGCACTCGGGGACAGTGCCCACAGTGTGGCCACACTGTGTGATGTCTCTGTGCATATTAAAGTCTGCAGCCACTGTTGCTGTCTCCGGCTGAGATGTAGGTGGTGTGTGCTGTATTCTTGTTCCTGTACGTTGCTTATGCACACAGGCAGTGTAGGATGAAGGGCACCTGACGAGGGCTCACACCTTGCACTGTTCTCAGTTACCCCCTACAGGGCCCAGCCCCAAACTATGTCTGCAAAAAGTGCTTAACGTCTATCCCAGTTACGGATACAAACTAGGCTTCTCCCTACCTACCTCGGAGGCAGGCCACCCCTGCCAGCAGTAGCAGCAACGTCCCCGCATAGTGAGAAAATGGCACCACTTTGGACAGACTCAAGTAACCTGAGAGGGAAGAGGGACAGTCATGAGCTCTCACAGACCTCTCAGCGGTTCTCCCCAGCTTGTCAACAGCCTCTACCCCGCACTTTGTCTTTGGGTTAGCCATTCTATCAGACCAGTAGTCCTCAACATGTGGGTTGGGAACCCTCTGGCAAACCTCAATCTCCAGAAAATATTTACATTACAATTCGTAACAGTAGCAAAATCACAGTTATCATGTAGCAATGAAATACTGTTATGGCTGGGGGTCACCAGGACATGAGGAACCGTGTTAAAGGGCCGCAGCAGTTGAGAACCACTGGCTTAGAAGGAAAGACCCCCGGCAGAAGAGGGAAGCCAAGCATGTCATTCTCACAGGACCCCCCTTTTTCTTTAGAGAGTGGATTCACCAGCCTGTGACCTGCCCATTTTGAACACCCCCACACACCTTTGAAAGCACACTGACCTTTCCTGTACAAGTAGAAGAAGGCGAAGGGAGAGGAGTAATAAGAGATGGACCAGAAGACTGAAGCCTGCAGCAGAGACAGAGACAGGCAATCAATACGCCTGTGCACACACACTGTTCTGCCCTGTCCAGGCCTGGGCTCTGACACCATGCACACAGTAGGGACACAAACATGTGTTGCCACGTAGTGTGTCCGAGTACAATAACGGAGGCTGACACAACTTCATCGCGTTGGAAACACCAGCCTCTCTGTCTACTCAAGTTAATCAAGCCTTCACAGTCCGCCCCACTCAAGAGAGTCCCAGGCTTTGTCCCCAAGAGATATGAAGACATCACCATAGGAACTCTGCCAGAGAGAACAGCTGTCTCTGCAGCCAAAGAGGTTAGTTGCCAGGGAGGACAGGTCACTGGGGACTGCGGGACTCAAGAGACCTGCAGACGGTCCCGAGGGTCAATGTGTTATCCGCAGGGCTCAAACTGCTCTGGAAAAAGCTCATGGTACATAAGGAGGAGTTCCTAAGGGAGAATGCCAACCGTATGCACTTGGGATACGCTGGTCCTCTGTGCAAGCGCTGCTGAACAGAGCCCAGAGCCCCCCTCGACTCCTGGGGTGCTGCCTTTCCCAGGGCTGGAGCGGGGTATGTGAAGGCAGCGGCTGGCTTTGACTGGCAGATGCTGGAGCTGACTTACCAGTGCCAGGATGCTGTCCGCATGCTTCTCCAGGGCCCGAGGCTGGTAATATGTATCCTGCCAAAACAGATGGCCTGTTAAGGACCTTGCCAGTGGACAGGCCCTTCCTCCCTTCCAGAAGCCCTAACATGTGCCACCTGGTTCTAGCCTCTTTGGCCATTTCTCTTGCAATCCTCTACTGAAGTTTCACTCCCCTGACATCTCATCCCTGACCCTGAAAACAATCACAGGGTGCTAGGCTTGGAAGCAAAGGTGAAAGCGTTTGGGAAACTGGTCCTTTTTTTCCCCCAAAACCCGGATATAAATATGACTGTGTGACTATGGGGAGGGGAGTAAGATCGAAAACGAGAGACTCCATGACAATTCTAAGAGGGAAAGAATAGCATTTGACGTCAGTCAATTCGGGGGGAAATGTGGCCAAGTGTGGGCATTTCAGAAAGGCTCCTAAGACATAATTGCAACCAATAAAAATAAAAATAATTTGGAGAGCAAACTACCACCCAGAATGCAAGACCCTGGTTTTCGGGCTAGGTTTCGGGGTACGAGGAGCACACACGACATGGTGAAGTTATTTTTTGAAACTGAAAAGTCAGGTTACAGGGAAAGTCAACAGAGCCCGGGGGAAGAAACTGGGAGTAGGTGGGCAAAAAAGCCTGTCAGTGCGCTCAGGGGAACTCCAGACTCAGCTGGGACCAGCCCTGCGGGGGACGCGGAGGGGGGCGGAAAAACAGCAAGCGTGGTGGTGGGCGTCAGGGAGCGTTCCTCCAAAGCCGTCCAGAGGGGCGGCGGCCCGGCCCGGCCCTGCGTGACGGGGAGGGAGGGAGGGAGCCGGGAAGCGCCCGCAGGCGGACTGCGCGACCGCCGCCGGACCAGCGCGCTCCCCCGTTTCCCAGAGTGGGCGCGCCGGGCGAGCGCAGCCCAGCGCGGTTTGGAACGTACCATGCTCTCCACCAGGGGGGACGCGACTCACCCAGGAGCTGGATGAGGCGGCGGGGACGGCGGTGGGAGTCTCGGGGACGCTGGGCGCGGCCCGGTCCGTGTCCCTCTCCCGGTAGATCTTGTAGAGCCGGGGGCCGAGGACGCAGCTCAGCAGCTTCGCCATAGCCCCGGCTCGGGCCGCGGTCCCTCGGCCTCAGGTCCCCGCCGGCCCCGCCCGGAGCCTCCTGGGCGCTGCGTGCAGGCGTGCGTGCGTGCGTGCGTGACGTCAGCACGTACCGGTTCTGCCCCGTGGCAGGGTCCGGCCTGACCTTCTCGCCGCGAGAGGAGTGTTCCGCGCGGTTGGAGCTACGCTCCGCGACGGTCTGCGATTAGTCAGAGCTGTTCTGGACGGCGAGAGTTAAGGAAGTGAAGGCCCGGGTGCTTAATGGTTTTTTTTTGTTTTTGTTTTTGTTTTTGTTTTTTGTTTTAATTTTATCCCCTGTCCCTTAATGTTAGCATGTTCTGGAACGATCGCTGGGTCAGAGTAGGAGCATTTGACAAGAACTTCAAGAAAAGAAGCTAGTGGCTCAAGGATAGAACACTTAGCCTAGCAAGCTGAGAGCCTTGGAGTACACACACACACACACACACACACACACACACACACACACACAGAGAGAGAGAGACAGATGACAGAGACAGACAGAGAGACAGAGAAAGGGAGTCTATGGATGTATCCAATAGAAGAAATATCAGGATTCTTATGTATGTGAATACATTGTAGCTGTCTTCATGCACACCCAAAGAGGACATCGGATCCCATTACAGATGGTTGTGAGCCACCATGTGGTTGCTGGGAATTGAACTCAGGACTTCTTGAACAGCAGTCAGTGCTCTTACCCCCTGAGCCATCTCTCCAGACCAAGAATCCTTTTTTTTTTTTTAAGTTTTTGAAAGAAGTAATCTGTCTGGTGTGGTGGCGAATGCCTTTAATCCCAGCACTGGAGAGGCAGAGAGAGATGGGTATGTTGACAGATGGGTCTCTTGAATTCCAGGCCTGTCAGGGTGATATATAGAGAAACCTTGGTCAAAGTGCTAGGGTTGGTGGCTGGAGAGATGATGGCTCAGCAGTTAAGGAAACTGGCTGCTTTTCGAGAGGTACTGCATACAATTCTCAGCAACCACATGATGGCTTACGATCTGATCCCTTCTCCTGGTGTGCAGATATACATGCTGATGGAGTACCTATATATATAAAAATAAATCTTTTTAAAAAGATTTGTTTATTTATTTCATGTATGTGAGTATACTGTCGCTACCTTCAGACAGACCAGAAGAGGGCATCAGATCCCATTACAGATGGTTATGAGCCACCATGTGGGTGCTGGGAATTGAACTCAGGACCTCTGGAAGAGTAGTCAGTGCTCTTAACCACTGAGTCATCTCTCCAGCTCAAAATAAATAAATCTTAGAAGTGCTAGGATTAAAGGCATGTACCATGACACCAAATCCCCCTCCCATATTTTAAAATTACATTTGTGTATGTATCCATATATGTACACAGCCTGCATGTCTGAGAGTTTTGGATTCATGCCATTGGCAGAGGAGATTTTTTTTTTAAAGATGTATTTATTATTATAAATGAGTACACTGTAGCTGTCTTCAGACCACCAGAAGAGGGTGTCAGATCTCATTACAGGTGGTTGTGAGCCACCATGTGGTTGCTGGGATTTGAACTCAGGACCTTCGGAAGAGCAGTCGGTGCTCTAACCCGCTGAGCCATCTCACCAGCCCAGCAGAGGAGATTTTAAGGCAGCCTCATATTGATTCTGTCATGTGGTTGTTTGTGGTCACTCTTATGCAGATCTACAATGAAAAGGGGCAAGTCAGTAAGCAGTACCCTTCCATGGCCTCTGTAGCAGCTCCTGTCTGCAGGTTCCTGATCTGCTTGAGCTCCCATCTTGAGTTTACTGATGAACTATGATATGGAAGTGTGAGCTCAATAAACCCTTTCCTCCCCAGGTTGTTTTGGTCATGGTGTTTCAGCACAGCTGTAGTAACCCGGACTTAGACACTTTATTACCTCCCCCTCCCCCCTGCTCTTGGTTTTTGTTTGTTTTCTAAGATGGAGTCTTCCTTTATTCCTCTGGCTGTCCTGGAGCTCACTATGTAGAGCAGGCTGGCTGCCTCTGCCTCTCGAGTGCAGAGATTAAAGGTGCGCACACCACACCTGAGTCAGTGAGGGTTTCTATTGCCGTGATGAAACACCATGGCCAGAAGCGACTTGAGGGAAAGGTTTACTTCGTCTTCCACTTCCATGGCTCAGTCCATCACTGAAGGGATCAAAGCAGGAACTCGGGTAAGGCAGGATCTGGAGGCAGGAGCGGATGCAGAGACCATGGAGGAGTGCTGCTTATGGGCCCGAGTAAGCACTCAGTGTGCTTTCCTAGACCATTCAGGATGATGCACCCAGGGGTGGCGCCATCCACAGTGAGCCGAGCCCTCCTGCATCTCTTACCAACCAAGAAAATTCCCTACAGATTTGCCTGCAGGCTGACCCTGTGGAGGCATTTTCTGGATTAAGATTTAAGATTTGTTCTTCCCACACTGTCCTTCCATGTAAAGTTGACATTGAAAAGTTGCCAGCACATCATATGTTGTCATACGGTCAGAGGACAATCTGGGGGAGTCGGTTCTTTCTTCCCACCATGTGGATCCTGAGGATTCAGCTCCAGTTGCTAAACTTGCTGGCGAAGGCAAAACCCTCGGGGTCATCTCACCAGCCCAGACGAAAACAGCTTAAAGGCTGGGTCTATAACTCCACAAGAAATAACCTGCTCCACACTTGAGATAAGTAGCTAGCTGTCCGTGATGATGCACGCCTCTCATCTCAACCTTGGGAGGCAGAGGATCAAGACTTCAAGCCCAGGGAGCTGGAGAGATGGCTCAGCAGGTAAGAGCACTGACTGCTCTCCCAGAGGTCCAGAGTTCAATTTCCAGCAACCACTTGGTGGCTCACACCCATCCATAATGGGATCCGATGCCGCCTTCTGGTGTGTCTGAAGACAGCTACAGTGTACTCACATAAAATAAATGAATCTTTAAAAACAGAAAAGAGGGCTGGTGAGATGGCTCAGCGGTTAAGAGCACTGACTGCTGTTCCCAAGGTCCTGAGTTCAAATCCCAGCAACCACATGGTGGCTCACAACCATCCGTAATGAGATCTGATGCCCTCTTCTGGTGAGTCTGAAGTCAGCTACAGTGTTCTTATTTATAAAAATAAATCTTTGGGCTGGAGCAAGCGGGGCCCACCGGAGCGAGCAGAAGTCCTAAAAGTCAATTCCCAACAACCAGATGAAGGCTCCCAACTCTCTGTACACCTACAGTGTGTACTCATATACATAAAATAAATAAATCTTAAAAAAAAATAAAAGAAATCCCAACTTGAAAACCTGTCCAAAAAAAAAGGCCAAAAAGCTACTAACTACTTAAATAGCACAGTATAAACCATCGGTATAAAGGACTGCTTCTGAGCCCGGGCACCCATGAATAGTCCAGGTCCCCGCTGTGCTTCTCCTTGAGGAACAGCTCGAGACACTCCTCAGGGGCTCTGAAACGGTCTCTGATATGCCACGTAACCACGGGAACATTCGTTCAAGGTCACCTATGGCCTGGATGTACAGTTTTGTGCTGGGTGCCAAGGAGCAGGCAGGGTCATTTGGCTCTTGGCTGATTCTCAGGGCTAGATGAGAAGCTACAGAAAGCTTCTAGGTAGGGAAGAGGAAGCTCTGGGATTCCTTCCACACAGGAGCAGCTCGCCCTGGGACTGACTCCAAGAGCAGAAAGATGCAAGTTCCCTTTCCCCCCAGATGACATGCAACTGAGTCTTATCTCTCTGCCTTCTCATGCCTCCAGAGACCAAGTGGTCCAGCCCAGCGACTGTGGGCCTTTTATCTGTGTTCTGCTTCCTCCCTGGAAACACCAGGTCTTTGGAGCAGGGGAACTTGGCAGGCTCTCCATGGCAATTGTAATATTCCTCCTCCCACTCTTGTGTGGGCACCCCCAGGCTGCTGCAGGTAAGGGGCAGGGGGTGTGGGGTTCTGCAGCTGCTTAGGAGTTTGGGAGGGGGCCGATGCTGCTTCCCCCGAGTGCTTCTGAAAATGAGACGTCAAGAGGACAGACTTCCTTTGCTTGAACCCTCTTTGCCATTCGTTCTAGGGAGACCCAGAGGTACCAAGGGGCCTAGGTTATATACAGTTTCCTGTGTTTTTTAAAAGAGATAAACATCGACGGGCAGCGGTGGCACACGCCTTTAATCCCAGCACTTGGGAGGCAGAGGCAGGTGGATTTCTGAGTTCGAGGCCAGCCTGGTCTACAGAGTGAGTGAGTGAGTTCCAGGACAGCCAGGGCTACACAGAGAAACCCTGTCTCAAAATAAATAAATAAATAAATAAATAAATAAAAAACAAAACAAAAAAACAACGAGAGAGAGAGAGAGAGAGAGAGAGAGAGAGAGAGAGAGAGAGAGATAAACATCGAGTCTGGGGATCTAGCTGCGCTTGCCTAGCATGTGTAGAGTTCTCAGTTCGTCTCCAGGCATGCGTTTGACCCTTATCACCACATACACTTGGCACAGCGTGCTATGCCTTATAATCCCAGAACCTGGGAGGAGATAGCAGCAAGATCAGGCAGGCGATCCAGTTTGAGGACACAAGCTTAGGGTCTTGCTGTGTGGCTATGGTGGCAAACCTTC
>JADRCD010205468.1:35716-80917 GCA_019843815.1 Montemys delectorum | reverse complement strand
TCCGGAGGCGGCGACGGAAGGAGTTTGGTTTCTGGCTGTTCTCTGGCTTCGCTTTGGCCTCGGCCGCACCCCCGCCGGCTCGCCGCCGCCGCCTCCCCACAGCGGACTAGTCTGCGAGGGCGGCGACCAGCCCGGCTTATTTAAAAGGGGTGGGGACCCGACAAGCGCTGGGAGACGCAGCCACTGCGGGCCGAGAGCGCGGCCGGAGCTCCTCCTCCTTCCGTCGCCGCCTCCGGACTGAAGGCCGCTAGCCGGCTCCTGCCAACCGGAACGCGCTCCGCGGTCACCTGGTGACGGTTAGCCAATCAGACCTGGACTTCCCTCCACGCACCCGCCTACGGCCCAGGCACGTGACTCACAAAGCCCCGCCCCGTCCCTCAAGCTGAGCGGCGCGGACTCTTGTTTCCATTCATCGCGAGCTGCGCCGGGTCGGGCTCCTACTGGGGAGCTGCGGCCGTTTGTTACTCGAGGCCGCCCTTCACGGCGGGCCCCGAAGGCCCGGCCTGGTGGAGAGTTGGTTTTGTCAGCAGTTTGGTTTCTCCATGTTTGACAGCTTCCCTTTGCTCACCCAAGTAAGTTGCACCGGACTTAGCCGGTTGTGTATGGCTAAATGCTCTTCTCCTGTCTTCCCAGTGTTACGTTTTCGCTTGCAACTTGGCCATAGCAACCCCGGGGCTCGCGACTTACTCTCAATAAAGAGTTGTGACTGTGTCTTGCATGAGACCCGAGGGCACGTCACCCTTCAATTTCCTCGTAGGTAAACTAAGGACCAAACCCTCAGTTCAGAAAAGCTGGGAGCCAGCAACTCCCATTTCACTTGTTTAATCCCATCACAAAGCAGGAGTTTCCAGATTTCGTTTCTTTAACTTGCAATGCAGAGAGCAGTTTTCTCCCACAAAATAAGAGAAGAACCACACTGCGGGGTGCCCACAGCCCTAATTGATGGGGGTGGTAGAAAACAATGAACGTTGAGCATCCACCAAATATTGGTCACCATGCCAACGGAGCTTCCTTAGCCCTAAGTCTAAAGAACAATCCAATGTTTTATCTCCCAGATTTTACTGATTGGTGGCAGGGTAGGGGGAGCTGGAGTATGCAGAAATTGAGTAACTTTCTCAGGGTTACATGACTGCTCATGAAGGGGCCAGAGTAGTCTGGATTCCAGGTTTATCCCACAGTACCTGTGGAAGGA
The DNA here is from genome assembly GCA_019843815.1 of Montemys delectorum. Lineage (NCBI taxonomy): Eukaryota > Metazoa > Chordata > Mammalia > Rodentia > Muridae > Montemys > Montemys delectorum. Next base: position 79,725 of record JADRCD010205468.1, on the reverse strand, counting down.
AGGCACAGTTGGGGAAAATGACAGAGACTGTTTATTGGTGCTTAGTACTGTTCAGTTTAAGGAAGAACAGTCCTTTCACTTGGGAATTTTAAGTATTGGGAAGATACTTTAAAATTGAATCTTCACGTTCATTCTCTGTTCAGACTGCTTGTGTGTATCCAGCAGCCCAGGCTCCCAGTACATTCAGTACACGAAGCAAAGATTTGGAGGATCTAGCTGTACCAGTTCACACGGCTGATCTTGGGGTACAAGCACATCTATCTGTCTGACCCCAAAGCCAATGGGGTCAAGAATTTAGTTATTTTCTTTTAATTTATATATTTATTGTATTTGTATGAGTACACTGTCGTTGTCTTCAGACATATCAGAAGAGGCATCAGCTCCCGAGGCATCAGCTCCCATTGCAGATGGTTGTGAGCCACCATTGTGATTGCTGGGAATTGAGCTCAGGACCTCGGGAAGAGCAGTCAGTGCTCTTAACCAACCGCTGAGCCATTTCTCACCAAGAATTTCGACTTTATACTGGAAACAATTGTTGAGCATGAAGTTCAGGAGTCATTTATCAGGTGTATTTAAGACTCCATCACTCTGGACAATAAGGAAGGAAGGGAAGAAAGGACCAGTTAAGGGAATACATTCTTTCATCTAGGAGGGAAAGACCACTTCAACAAAGGGCACTGGTGACCGAGCGGACAAAGAACTTATTTCCTAAGTTAGATAAGAAGTACTTAGCTACTGGATATGGAGGGAGAACAGAAGTAGAAGGCCAAAAAAAGCTCTAAAGTTCTGATTTAGAGGGTAGGTGGATTTTGATGCCTCTCCCCTAGACAAAGAGAGAAGAAGAAAGTTTTTGACATTGTTAGGTGTTGTATGAAAATGGATCCTTCTGAGGGGAGAAGAAGGCAGAAGGTATATAAAGAAAGTTTCTCTTTTCAAGGTGGGAGAAAAAGCAAGATGAATGTACTTTAATATTAAAAAAGGAAGAGCCCATGAGCACAGCACAATTTCAAACTTAGAAGAAAGAGAGAAATTACTAAGTAATGTCCCCAAGAAGGCAGAAATATATGCAGTCCAGATCTGGGAGAGGTAAGCTTTGGGAAGCAGAAGCGAGCAGAGAGAAAAGACCTATGTGACGTGGGGACAGTGCTGGTGGAGAAGTTTAGGGAGAGTTCGGTTACAGTTTGGGAAATAACTGGGGGAAACAGAAGGATGAGTAGAAGAAGTCTGAACCTCCCAGAAATCATGTTATATTTAATGAAAACCAAATGCCGTTTTACTGGCTAGTTTTATGTCAACTTGACACAAGCTAAAGTCATCTGAGAGGAGGGAGCCTCAATGGAGAAAATGCCTCCATAGGATGAGCTGCAGAAAAACCCGACAAGGCATTTTCTTAGGGACTGATAGGGGAGAGCCCAGCCCATTGTGGGTGGTGCTGTCTCTGGGCTGATGTTTCTGGGTTCTAGAAGAAAGCAGGCTGAGCAAACCATGAGGAGCAGGTCCATAAGCAGTACCCCTCCATGGCCTGAATGGTTTCCTGTCTCCAGGTTCCTGCCCTGTTTGAGTTTCTGTCCTGACCTCCTTTGATGATGAACAGTGATACCCATGTTTTTGAACACAGTGTTTCATCACAGCAATAGTAACCCTAATGAAGACACCATTGCCCCTCAGTATTGGTAAAGAATTGGTTTCCTGACCCACCACAGATACCACATTAGAAGAAGCTGAAGTCCTTATGAAATGACACAGTATTTACATATAAACCTACCTGTGTACATTCTCTCGTGTATTTCATATCACCTGAGTTACCTATTCTACCTAATAGATGTCAGTGCCATATATATATATATATGTATATATATATGAGCAATACTGTATTATTTATAGAATAAGGACAAGAAAAAAATGTGCATGCTTGGTAGAGATGCAAGTTATTTCAAATATTTTCAGTTCATTCTTCATTGAATCCATGAAGGCAGAAGCCACAGATAAGAGGGCAGTGTCTCTTCCCTCAGATGTGAGTAAATTGAGATATTTGAGCAAAGTTCATGGAGCTCAACTCTAAACAGCTATATCACAGAAGTGGAAGGCGACACTACTTACTCTTCCCAAGCAGTTAAAAGAAATGGCACCAACTCCAAGGAAGAGTAAACAGATAAGGAAGCACCATGTATTTGTATAAAGTATGGACCTTTTGCAAACCCTCTAGCCACATATAAGACCACAAAAAGGACCCAAGGGAGTATTAGCCTTTTAACAGGAAGAAAAGGTTCTTTTGAAAGGCAAGGGAGCAGAGGGGATTAATTTTTAATTTAATTCTGTTTAAAGCATTTACTTAAGCACCAATGACAAAGAATGAACAATACATTAAAATGTGGGAAACCACAATGGAATGAGTGTTTTTGAGCGAAGCTTTGTTTCCATCACCAATATATAGTTAAATCCTCAAGACCCAATGACTGCATTCTAAGGTGATAGTATTGTCTGAGGCACTAGAAATCATTGCATAGTATTTTAGATGCTTCCTGTTACTTGAAGTTATGCCTAAGCTCAAGTTACAAAATGGTGCCCACATGTAACAACAGGCATACACAAATATATGCAGGACCTTAAAAATTAAGTAATTTAAAATATAAGCAAAAACACTGAACCATTGCCTTGAAAATAGATTTTAAGACATCCAACTTTCAGGAAAAGTAGAAAGCATTAATGTGAAAAATTTCCTGTCTTTCTGGGAGAGTGATGTACAAATGAACAGAGCAGGAATTCTGTGATAAGTCTTAAGTGAAGGTTGGCGTCTGTAAGAGAAACTGAGGTTATATTTGTATGAGTCTAAGGTCAGTTCTTTGGTTCGGCCTCCCTCACTGCCTGCGCAATCGAGAAGACAATCTCTAGCTATTGTATCTTGAAGCATGTATACTGTGTATTATATGCATGTATGCAGCATGCATACATATTGTAGCCTGATTTCTCAGAGCATCCATGTAGGATAGCTTGTATATCATTAGTTTAAAGTTGGCATGGCTATACCTAGCTGCAAGGAAGGCTAAAAAAAAATATTTATGATTATATGAAGATGATAAATGCAGAGCCAAAAACTAGAATTAGGAAAAGCAACTCATATTCTATGCTGCAGTCAGTACAGAACTAACACTAGGATAATTAGCTTAAAGCAGGAATGACCATGATTTCATGGTCATTGGTAAGCATAGTCAAAGTCTATACGAGTTTTGCAGTAGTCTTCTCTTAAGCTAAGAAGACTGAAATCTGAATAATAAAAAAACAAAAATCAAGCAACCACCATGAACAACAAAAAACATGACCGAGATTGAGGCTTAAACTATAAAATAAAACAGGCTTAAAAGCAAGAACTATTCTATGGCAGTCAAATATGGTATATCATATGTGGTTAATCCGTTTCCATCTTGAGGGCCATGACTAGTTGCAGTGGGGTGGGTAAGAAGTCTTCTCCCACCGGGCAGTGGTGGCACACGCCTTTAATCCCAGCACTTGGGAGGCAGAGGCAGGTGGATTTCTGAGTTCGAGGCCAGCCTGGTCTACAGAGTGAGTTCCAGGACATCGGGGCTACACAGAGAAACCCTGTCTCAAAAAAAAAAAAAAAAAAAAAAAAAAAAAAAAAAAAAGTCTTCTCCCAGAAGTTCATGTAATGAAGACTTTTTCCTCAGCTAGTGGTACCGCTTAGGGAGGTTCTAGAAACGTTAGGACATGGGTCTATCTGGAAGAAATAAATTACTCTAGAGATGTCCTTGGGATATCTTGTCTTGGATGGGCTTCCTCTTCTTCTCCCTCTCTCCACTCCTCCCTTCCCTCCTCTTCTTCCCTCTCTTGTTTCTTTTTTCTCTTCCTCTTTCTCCCTCTGTCTGCCAAAGGTAAATGGCCTCTGCCACATGCTTCTGTGGTCATGCTGCTCTGAGCCTCACACTGGCCTAGAATTAACCCCTGAAATTGTGAGCTAAAGTAGATCTCTTCTCTTTAAGGTTGTTTGTGTCAAGTATTTTGTTACAGCACTGAAAAGTATGGCATGCTACTTAAAGAATAGGATTCTGTACGTTGAGTGATGTGTGTGTGTGTGTGTGTGTGTGTGTGTGTGTGTGTATTTCTAAGTAGGGAATCTACAGTTGGCATCATATTCTCAAAGTCTCTAATCAAAATGTTAAAGAACTATCACACCTGGCATGATGCAGAACAACTGTCATCTCTCATTCTTAAGTTCAAATAATCATAATGTGTTTTTTTTTTCCAGTAATTTGGGGATTTGATGGTATAGTAGGCACATCTGAGTAAACTGTCTCCACATTCCTCCACCCTTCTCCCATCTTCTTTCCTCACGTATTACATGGGATGAGAATGCTGTTTTATTTGAAATAGTGCTCTGAAAAACAGTGTCAGTTTGTCATCTTTCAAGACAAAACCCATTACATAGGTGAGTTCTGGCCCCAAATGCCCTCTGTGATAGAAATCCCAATGTCAGGGCATTTTGTGTGGACAGCTCTAGGAAAACTTACATTTGAAGAGAGATTGTTTGCATTCCTAGGACTCCACTTTCTCCATCCCGTATGATCTGTGTGTGCTTCTGGTTTCATTTTTCTTTTTCTTTATTTAAAGATTTATTTATTTTATTTAGATGAGTACACTGTAGTTGTCTGCTATTTTTTAGACACACCAGAAGAGGGCATCAGATCCCATTACAAATGGTTGTGAGCCACTATGTGGTTGCTGGGAATTGAACTCAGGACCTCTGGAAGAGCAATCAGTGCTGTTAACCACAGAGTCATCTTTTCAGCCCACTGGTTTCATTTTTTCTAAGTGCTGTAGAAATCTAAAATCTTTCTTAGCCAATGGCTAGCTCCTCTTCAGATATCTAAGTAGGGACAGAGTATAGTGTTCAGGGTCCTGGTTTTCTAAATCAAATCCCAAGTCTCTTCCCTGCTCCAAGGACTCTCATAAGATGTGATCTGTGCCTAGGGTGTTTTATGCGGGAGTCCACCCTCCACAGGAAATAAACTCACTTGGAAGTCTGTTTTGGAACAAGGCAGATGCAGTTGTTGTGCAAGACAGACACTACTCCAGTTGCTAGTTCCTAGTCCTGTCAACATCTGGGATTATAGGTGATTGTAAGTTTCTTGATACAGGTGCTGGCAGCCAAACCTGGGTCCTCTACCAAAGCAGTATGTGGTCTTAACTGCAGAGCCACCTCCACAAACTCCTCTATTAAGGGGAGTCTTTGGCCAAGTGAAACAAGTTTCTCTTACGTTAGAACCATTTCCTTGCAAATAGTTTGACAGTTCCCTCCAGCTTCTTCCAGAAGCCTTTTTGACAGCAGCCTCTTCACATGAGCTGACATTATAAAGACAGTGCTGGAGGGGGGAGAGGAGTTTCATTAAACTTGACAGCGTGGAACAGTTTGAAGAGGTCTTTTAAGCCAAGTTTATCTTCTTAGAAGCAGCTTAGACTTAGGGCAGGATCTTTTTCTTATAATGGCTCTATTGCCCTCTTGTCTAAATTATCTTTATCATTACAGCATGAAGTTTTCACTGAAGTACCTCTAGGAATCATGCTATCAGAAGACATTTACACAGTAATATAGCTATATGTGGGGACCAGGGAACTGTCTTGGAAGACACTTGCTATAAAAGCATATTTTTTAAAGAAAAGAAACCCCAATCCCAACAACCTAGATTGCATTTTCCTTGATTTAGGCCTTTGAACTCCTTTGTGGGGTGGACCTGCATATTTTAATTGGCTTTTCAAGAATGAGTGGTTAGATTTGACATTTTGGGGTATAGACCCAAATTTAGTAACATGGCATCTGTGGGGTACTTAGGTGGGAAAGGACAGTATTCTCCAACCTGTTTCTCCCAATGTCCTTCCCACACAGATGGAATAGACTATTCTTGTGAAAAAATATCCTGGTTATTCAATAAATACTCTGTGTGGGAGGAGTAGAGAAAGACAGAAACCATAGGAACAATAAAAACTCAAGGATCTAGGATAGTTCTGTAACGTTCTTTGCAGCCAGAATCAGGAATCCAGGATAGCAGCTCAGCTTGGCCATCTGGTCAACCTATACTCAGTCTCTGAGATTTATCTGGAGCAGAGCTTCTTCTACAGTACTTCTCTCATTCCCTCAAGACAGGTTCTGTCTCTTGCTTGTAATGAGTTATTCTGCAGAGTCAAACTGCAGAGCAATATGCTCTCACACTGTATGATAATTACTTTCGTTTCTGACAACCCTGTTAAACCAAATTCTGAGAACACAAGACTTCTGTTCATCTTATGTGCCCTTAGCACTAAGTATATACCTGGCTTTTTGAGTGAGCATATAAATGAATGAAAAGGCTGAATAACATGTACCAACATCAGAAGCTGAGAACTATTTAAAGCCATTTATATTTTTCCAGCCATTCTCTTTCATACTTCTGCTTCTAACTTCCGTTCTTCTGTAGCATCTCTTTAAAACAACCATCATTTTATAATAATCTCATAACTTGGAGTCAGGAAGTGAGTCAGAACACACACATCACTGCTTAGGAAACAGAGGAGTCAGCTGGGGTGAACCAGTTTAACCAATGGAAATTGCCAAGATGGATTACCAGCAGTATCAGTTCTGACTGGAGTTGTGATCCCCTATTCTTCTCCATGCCTTAACTCTGAGGCTGGAATGTCCATGATAGTTTCTTCATTGCATGCCAGGCACCTGGTTTGCAAAGGTTGGGACACCTGAGCCTGACTAGACACACCATGGTTTTCTCAAGTGCAAGCAGATTTCTTACACACAAATGTATAACACTAATATGTTTCACATTCTCAGTAAGGACATCAGTCTACAAATAGAGAAGAAGAAGAAATGCTACAGTCAACCTTATTCTTTTATGGGGAAAAAAAAAACCCTCAAAGCCAGTTCTTGGACTGGATCAATAAGTCTTGTCCGTTGTCAGCAGATCAACAGATCTTGTCTTTTCACTGCTTTACAATGGATCAGCTGGAGGTATTGGAACCAGACCAAAGTCTAGTATCCAGAGGAGCCTTGCCTCTGCAGCCTTTCGGGTTGTATTTGTGTGTGTGCTTTGAGAGAGGGTCTTAGTGTATAGCCAAACTCATGATACTCACCCCTTAGCCTCCCCAGTGCTGTCATTATATGTGCCACCAAGCCAAGCAGGGTTTGTAGCAAGTGGAAAAAACAGGTTCCATGTTATAATGTCTCCTCACACATGGAATCAAACTGAAAACAGTAATAGAGTAAAAAGCAAAGCAAAACAAAACAAACCCTTCAGACTTACTAGGAACCTTACTACATTTTTCTGGTAGTTCTTTGCATAGAACAACCTATAATCTATGGTTTGAGCAAATAAGGATGCCTATAGAAAAAGAAACATTACAGAAGACAATATCCTAAAGGAGATTATTATTGCTGCTTTTAACTAGCAACTGCCATGTGGACACACACTGTGTGGTGCCTTACATGAGTACAAATTCATACCCATGACGGTCACCTGCAGTAGTGACAGGTTAGGCAAACCTCCCCTGGGCCAGAGACATCTTAAATGCACCACGGGCAAAGAGCAGAATGTAGGTGCCTTTTACTGTTGTGTCTTTGCAACAGTGTGTGCAAGGTCTCTGTGACCTCTGGAAATGTTGGGAAGAGCTTGCAACACCTTTCCACTCTGGTAGTGCTCCTCTGAGTCATGCCTTGCCTTCATTTTGTTTCTATAAAAGAAATGGAGAAACCAGTCCATCAGAGTCCTCAGTGATGTGAGAGCCATGATGGGTTAGCATTGGAATTGGGTATCTTACATGGATAGAAGGAATAAACATGGTTAGGAAAATACATATTCTAACTAGTTTAATAACGGACTTGACCAAAGCTAAACAGAAGATAAGCAATGCTAGTTCTGTAATTAAGTGATTTATGATTTGTGTGAGTAACAGTCATCCTCTGGGCTGAAAGAATGCTTTTGGAACTATTAATGCGACCTGAAGCAACAGATATGTCAGCAATACTCAACTTTAAAAAGTTTTTGTTAACTTGTTCATTATAGTTTCTCACAGTTTTAAGAATGACTTAGACAAAATGAATAGACCTGAATGTGAGAGAAAGATTGTGGAGAACAAGGAGGGTCTAGAGGAGAGGTAGGTAGGTGGGAGGTGAGAGTGACTGGTATGCAAAGTATCTATACGTGTGACAATGTAAAGTAAATAAGTAAATAAAGTTGATTTAAATTGCGAACGTGGCTACTAAGATTTTAAGGAACTGCTTAAGTTGGTGGCTCTGGCTACTGTTTCCCCTTTCGTTTCCTTCCATCCTTCCAGGCACCTGCCAGAACTATATGAGAGTCTGGACATTTTTTAGCCTTCTTGTAAAAGAAGATAAAGGGATATGCACACCCTTGGATGTGTTTCTGAGTGTTGTTCTGATCTTTCCAAACCATTGATCAGAAGACCCAGATTGTAGTGTGGGCCAGAGAACAGAGCCAGCCTTTGTGCTGAGGATCCCATTACCATCCATTGCTGAGGAAGAGTCAGGGCTCAGGACAAGTATGATAAACACTACAAATCTAGACTTTACAACTAGCTCGAGCCACATGCTGTCTCCTCACCCTTCTCCACTGAAAAAGAAAAGGAAGATGTATGGTAGCCAATTAAAAGATGACAGGGGATTTGCCGCTAAAGCTTAATAGTACTTGCTATGTTTAGCTTACAGAACTGAAAAATACCTATTACTGTAAAGACATTAAGAAACACACATAAAGATGAAAATAAAACAAAACCCCACCCCAAGAGACCCCTTCTTTTAGCATTTTATGGCATACTTCTCTAAACTTTAGTAAAATGTTTCAATGATTTAAAAGTGAGACAGTGCTACCTACATAGTTTCTCTGCCTTGCTTTCTTAGCAATATAATCATTTTCCTATGGTGTGTGTGTGTGTGTGTATGTGTGTGTGTGTGTGTAATGACTTCACAATATGAATTAATTCATACATGAATATTCATCAACAGCCTGCAAGTCTCCAGGCAATAAGCTCAGAACTGTGAGATATGTCAGTTAGCAAAATAGAGAATTTGGCCTCCTGGGGTTGATATTTGAGTAGAGAGAAACCTTAAAAAGTAATAAATAAGCAAATGCATGTCAGTTAAAAGGGCACTGTTTCATAAGGAACCCTGGGAAGCCTTCTGTATTAAGGTGTTATGGCTACATTGTATCCCTTGCTGTCTAAATGTATGTGTTGAAGTCCTGAGCCCTGGGACCTCAGACATACAGCAGCCTGCCCAGCTTGGAAATAAGGACTTTATGGATGTAATGGTTAAAATAAGATCAGTGAGTCAGACCCTGATCCATAAAGGGGTGTCCCTGTAACAAGAGGAAGTTTGGGTACTAACACATATCTAGAAGCCCATGTAAAGACATAAATATACCTTCTAGAAGCCAAGGGTAAGGACTCAGGGCTGACCTTTTCTTCACAGCTGTACTGGCTAGTTTTGTGTGTCAACTTGACACAGGCTGCAGTTATCACAGAGAAGGGAGCTTCAGTTGGGGAAATGCCTCCATGAGATCCAGCTGTGGGACATTTTCTCAATTAGTGATCAAGGGGGTAGGGCCCCTTGTGGGTGGTGCCATCTCTAGGCTTGGAAGTCTTGAGTTCTATAAGAGAGCAGGCTGAGCAAGCCAGGAGAAGCAAGTCAGTAAGGAACATCCCTCCATGGCCTCTGCATCAGCTCCTGCTTCCTGACTGCTTGAGTTCCAGTCCTGACTTCCTTGATGATCAACAGCCATGTGAAAGTGTAGGCCAAATAAACCCTTTCCTCCCCAACTTGCTTCATGGTCATGATGTTTGTGCAGGAATAGAAACCCTGACTAAGACAGCAGCCCTCAATAGAATCCAGTCCTACTTACACCTAGGTCTTGAACCTGCAGCCTCCAACTTGTTCAAGCCCCTGAGTTTGTCGTCCTGTTATGGCAGCACGCACAGACTGACAAGCATGTGTAAATCAAGAGGCTGCAGCCCTCGTGAGTGACTCAGGAACACACTGAAAGCAATGCAGAGCTTAGTACTCTGCCTTAGGGGAGAGGGCGGGAGGGACCTGATGCATGGGAAGATGTGTACAAGAGGCAGCAGGTTCTGGTAAAATGGATGATTATTAGTGTGTAAGTCTATAGGTTTGTTTGTGTGTTTGTGGATCTATTACTGTTTTCAGTTTGATTCCATGTGTGAGGAGACATTATAAAATGGAACCTGTTCTTTCCACCTGCTACAAACCCAAAGGCTGCTGGGCTTCATGGCACACGTAATGACAGAACTGGGGAGGCTAAGCGGTGAGGCTCATGTGTGAGCTCTATAGACAACTCCCAGCCTTAAAGAAGATAATATATATTCAGAATATATTTTGGGAAACTGGAGAAGTTGCTAGAGAACCAATGGCATGGCCCTGTTCTATTACTTGTGCTATATCAAAGCTTGTAGCCTTGTTAATGAAAATATTTATCAGTGCTAGTGAGAGGCAGAGAGAAGAGGGCTTTTAGAATCTAGAACTCTAGTTCTAAATTATCTATTCCACCATCTCTTGGCCACTTTTCTCTCCAGTCAAATACACCAAGCTATCATTTTAAGATAGCCTCAGATTCCTTTGTGATTTTTCTATAGAGATAACTCAAGGAGGTTCTCTTTATAGCATTTCAAGGTCAGCTGGGTGGGCCCCTTTCCCTTATGTCCTCCCTGGGCTGTGCCCCCAGGCTTCCAGACCTCAGGCCCATTTAACTTGCTGGCACCAACTGCCATGTGCCAAGGTTCCATTGTTCACTGTTGCTCACCCTTCCCCACACCCTACCCTGGCCTTAGCCTTAGGAAAGGCAGAGATGTAAAGCTCCCTACAGTCTGCACACCTAGCCAGGGAAGTGGACAGTCTCTCATCAGTCAGGTTGGAGAACAAGATCACAAGGGCTCCATCTGGCTTGGAAACTACCATTTATAAGGATGTATGACTCTGAACCAGCTATGACCAGTTATTCCTCTCCTTTGTCAATCTCTAGTCCCCTCTCAAGCTAAGGAAGGACTCTTTGGTTTTCTTTCTTTTCTATTACTTTTCATATATAATTATTCAGGGTAGGCAGGCATGTGAGCTAAAGCACAGCTGTGGAGAGCCGAAGGCACCTAGTGGGAGTCAGTTCTCTCCTTCCATCATGTGATTTAAGGGGATCCAACAACTCAGGTGCTTGGGTTCAGCAAACTCTTAACCAACTGAGCAATCTCTCCATTAGATGAGGAGTGATTTCTTATGGAAAAAAATCAATCCCTCACCAGTGACTTCCTTTAGCTGTATACATAGTTATTTATGTCTGCTAAATCCCTTTGTCTTTCTCAAACCCCACAGAAAGTGAGACAACTGATTAAACTCAGGGCATGTGGCTTGGAAATATAAAATAGAATCAAACCTCTAAGAGAGTCTTGAGGGGTTGCTTGAGGTGGGAAGACTCCCCTTGAATGTGGGTGGTACCACTCCATGGGCTGGGGCCCAAGACTCCATAACAAAAGAAGAAAGGAAGCGGAGCACAGCACAGATCAGATGTGAGCAGCAGCCTCCTGCTCCAGAGCTCATATCTTCCCAGCATCATGAATTACACAGCTGGAGCTGTGAGTTACAGTAAAACCTCCCTACCTTCAGCTGCTCTCCCTAGGTGTTTTGTCACAGCAATGAGACAAGTAAATAAAACAACGCCCCCAGGAAGATTACAGACCTGGGCCTGACTATTGCAAAGGGCTCAGTACACTCAGGCCATCCTGAGAGAAGATCGAGCACAGGCACGTTATAAAGAAGACCGCAGCTGTCAACTTGAACTCTGCATCTGCGACCTATAACCAGTTCATTTATGTACATGTGTATACACATACACACATATATGTACATATATATGTGTGTGTGTGTGTGTGTGTGTGTGTATTAACTATACTCTTTGATAAATTCCCTTAATCACCTGGGAAGCACATTGAACTGAATGTTTATTGGAATCATCGTTGTATACATTTAAAATACACCACAAATTTTATAACCCTGTTTTGCTTTTCTCTTCTCCTGCCTGGGTTTTTATTAGTATGGAAATGGCCAAGGCCTCTCCTGACCTCTGAAAGGCCCAATGAAAACATGAAACCGAGGCAAGGTGACAAAGTCTGGTTATTCAGCACAGAGGGCCTCATCGTATTACTTCTTAGAAAAACAAAATGCTGTCCCGAAGGACCCAGAGCCACAGATGTTCTTCCCATATCAAGCAGTTTCCAGGTTTTTACATTTTTAGTTTAAATGAGCCAGCAGGGAAATTTCTAGACTAGAATATTTGAGCAAAAGCAAAAACAAGCTTGCAAATATAAATCACTATATTCTAGATTAGGTATAATATTCAGATATGTCCCTGGGGATGAAGTGAAGAAAGAGTTTTTTGGTTTTTGTTGTGTGTGTGTGTGTGTGTGTGTGTGTGTGTTTGTGCATGCGCGCTCCCCACAGAGTCATGTCAAAATCAGACAGCTACACAGTTTGCTGAGTATCTTACCAGATTCTCATGTTCCTTGTCTTGATCCATCCCTATGTGCCTTATTAAGCACGGCTGTAAGCCTGTAGTTTAACCTCTGCCATTACTAACCAAACACTGACATACCCACATGTTCAGCATGGAAATGAAAACATTTATAAAATATTTTAGCAACACTTTTCCATAGTAACAGTGTCATGTAGAAAGTGAAGAATCACGATACCCTCTTCTCTGTCATCTTAAATTCCCAGTGGTGCCAAATATATTCATGTCAACAGATACTGTTCTAAAATACCAGCATTCAATTTAGCTGTATACCAAGCAACTGACCCAACCCTTGCAGGAAACAAAAATATCTTTAACTGTCTCAGATGACAAAACAGTGAAAAATCAGATACTCTGTATTTCAAATAGCTGGAAAGTTGTAAAGTATTTTTTTTTTTTTTTTTTTTGAGACAAGGTTTCTCTGTTTAGCTCTGGCTGTCCTGGAACTCACTCTGTAGACCAGGCTGGCCTCGAACTCAGAAATCTGCCTGCCTCTGCCTCCCAAGTGCTGGGATTAAAGATGTGTACCACCACAGCCCGGCTAGACATTTCTTAAAAGGCTAATCAACTTAGCATTTTTGTTAGTTGTGCTATTGCAATTTGTCGTAGTCCAGGTTTTGTCAGCCATATGTGAAAATCCTGTTTTAGCTAACTCTTAATAGCATCTAAGTATTAATACTAAATCATTGAGAAATGCAGAAGTCTGTAATGTACTGTAGCACTGTCAGGAACATTTTGGTTCACTTTGTTCTGTTTGAGGGTAGTGATGTGGAGTAAACTCAGGGCCTCCTGCCTGCAAAGCACATGTTCTGCCACAGAGCTATCTCACCAGTGCCTATCAAGCATAGTAAATACTGATAATCATAGTAAAAATGATTACTAAAATATTATCTAACTCTTAGTACCTAAGTATGTTTTAAAATATATTTTTATTATTTGAAGATTTTATAGAAGCCTATATTTTCATCATATTCATCTATAACTCCTTCCCCTAACATCTCCAAGATCCACCCCACCTCCTTAAGGATCCATCCTTTTCCTTTCCAGCCCCTCCAACTTTGTGGCATCTTTCTCTCTTTTTTTTCTCCTTTTAAATCATCCAAATCCAGTTTGTGCTGCTCATATATTCATGGGTCTGAGGCTTCCACCTGGACTGCTGTTCACCTATCAGGAGCCACACCCTTAAAGAAAACCATCTCTCCTGTCCCTAGAAGTTATTGGCTGTCAGTTGCTCCTCAGTTGGGGTGGGGGGTGGGGTTCATGCGCCCTTCCCAGCTCTGCTAGAATGTCGAAAAAGGTCTTGTGCAGGCAACCTGGTTGCTGTGTGTTAGTGAGTTCAGTCAGCAGTCCTGTTGTGTACAGAAGATACTATTTTATTCTGATGCTTTCAAACCTCTGCTTCCTATAATCTTTCTCTCCTCTCTTCTACAGTGGTGCCTGGGCCTTGGTGGGTAATGGTGACAGAGATGTCCCTTTTATGGCTGAGCATCCTACTGACACTTATCTGTACTTGGTGTTTCTTCATTAATCTCCGTCCACTGTACAAAGAAATCCATCTGATGAGATCTCACTGCAGCACCAATTTACGGGAAGATAAGAATTTAGATGTCAGTTTGATAGGGTGTCGGTTTAGCAAAACAGTAGTAGTAAGTTCACCCTTGGTGCCTGTGAGCTCCCTAACCAGAGATCCTTGGCAAGATTTATAGTATTGGGCATGAATTTCCTCCTGTGGAGTGGGCCTGAAGTTCAATCAGAAAGCCATTGGTTATCATCATAACATTCATGCCACTGTTACATACATGGGCATACCTTGCCTTGTAACCCTTATTATAGCTCACAGGCTTCAGAGTTGGGTTAGACTGTTGATCACTTTCACTCCAGGAGTGTACATAGCATCTTCTGGTACTGTGAAAGCTAGCCAGTAGGGATAAGGCTTTCTCCTCAGTGCCAACTTGATTTCTCCATGACTTTTGACCAAAGTGTGTTGTGTCTTCAGAAATAGGGTCTTACCATCAAGTTCTGCACCCAAGAGTAATGGCAATAACTTTTATGAATTTTTATGACTGTAAGCTTTCCAGTTGTTTCCTGTACCCTGGACTACTCACCCCCACCCCCACCCCCGCCCTTGGGGGTTGGAGGTGAGGTGGCTCAGTGTCAACAACACAGACTCAGGAGCAGGTGAGAAATGCTGCAGCAAGCTCTCAGAACACCTCTGTAAGTTCCTTTAATCCCCTCCACTTGCTCCCCCATTGGTCCCAAGAAAGCATCTCTTCTAAACAGCAGTTCCTGATTGGCTGGCATTGTCTGTATCAGCAAGCCTTGGTCTCTCAGGCAGTCCTCAGTTAGGTCCTCCTGCAGGAGATGCTTTTGTGGCTGTGTAGCCTCACATAGAATTTACATAGAGGCAGCCCCACCATTCCTGCCACACCCAACAGATTTCTGAGACAGGTAAAATGACTAATGTACACTGTAGCCATCAAGATGCCAAGATTTTTGCTGAAAACTATGTGTTTCAAGTTTTTAATCTGTCTTTATATAAATTCACTCACTTCCCATAATTCCTCCACAATACAGTGCTCTCACAAGCCCCATTTAGGTATAAGGAAACCAAGATCCCACAGCCATCAGGAATAGAGTCAGTATTTGTAGACTTAGGCAGTTTGACTTCAAGCTTAGTGTTGGTAAATGACTGCTCTACACTTGCTACACTCTTAGAGATTTTACTGTGCTCTATGCACTGTATCAGATGCTTTTCACTCATGATGTATTTCATTTTTCAGAAGAGGGAAGAACTTAACATAGCAGTACTGTGTAGACCAAACTAAATCAGCTTGTCATCTTTTGAAGCCTAACCAATACACATCCTTTGCAATTTCTGTAAAGTGCCACTTGTACAGAGCTTAGAGCTGGGATTCAATACCTGGATTTATATAGATTTCCAGCCGCATACTCTTTCCACCTGAGTTACTGTCCAGGAAGTATCTGTGGCATCTATAGTACCAAAGGACTCCATTGGACAAGAACATTCACTGGCAAAATCCAGTGAATGCAAAGCACCACAGTACCGTGTGCCTGTGATGTCTGCAATTAGCGTGCTTTCCAGCACCTCTGACAATGTCCATCCTACTGAGCTCAGAACGGGAGCCAGAGGAGGCAGGGGACGCTCCTATCAGTAAGAAACTAGTCTTGGATGGCAAAGCAACATTCTTGGTTGTAGCAAAACCTACTTTCCATGGGCTTGCTCAGGCTGGAAGACATGAGGTCAGGACCTATCTTTGTGGTTTCTTGTATTCTCTACTGGTTTGTTTAGGCCAGTATTTTGAAAGCTCAGGTAACAGGCAAACTGAAAGCTCAAGAAAAACTGTACAAAGTGAAATCCAGCTTGTGGTTTTTCCTGTTTTCATTTTGAGTTTCCTCTTCCTCACCATGGATATTGTTTAGGGAATTACTTAGGTTTTAAGTTGCAGGGATTTCTGGTTTTCTCAAATTACTTTTTTGACCTCCCCCCGCCCCCATTCACTGCTTTACTTTTGACAAGTTTATTAAAACTTTGGAGATGGCGCCAGCCGGGCCTGGTGCCGTATGTGAATGTTCCCCTCCAAAGCAGTGTTTTGTTTTCTAGCACTATCTACATGATTACCACTTTTGTTTCTTTAGAAAGGACTTCCTTCATATAATAAGCTATTGTCGTTTGTGCTTTCTGAAGTCATTGCCGTCCCTTGCATCGTTGAATTGAAATGCTTCGTTCACAATCAGGACTCTATGTGAGTGGCACCCCCTAGGATTTTTCAGAGCTACAAACACACACCACAGATAGTGCCTCAACTTGATACAGCTCTGAGTTATCCAAGGGAGTCTCAACTGAGGGCAGCTATTGCCTCCATCAGATTGGCTTATGGCTTTTTCTGTAGGGAATTTTCTGTGGGTTGATGTAAGAGGGCCCAGCCCACTGTAGGTAGTGTGATCGCTGGTCAGGAAGCCCTGGGTAGTAAGAAAGCTAGCTTTGAATGAGGCAGAGTGAGCAAGCCAATAAGCAGCATTTCTTCATGGTTCCTTCTTCTACTCCTGCTTGAGTTCCTGACTTTTTGTCTCTTAGTGAGGGGTTGAAATCTGGAAGTATAATCCAAATAAACCCTCTCCTTCCCATATTGCTTTTGGGCATGGTCTTTGTCATAGCAACAGAGATCAAATTAGAATAGTGGTCCTGTTGGTAGATTTCTGCACCAGAGTGAGAACCAAAACCAAGACCTTAACAGGAGAACCTGCCGCCTTTGATTTCTCTTTGATTGCTCTATTTATATCTCATTCTTTGTTTCTAAGTTTTAGTACATTAAAGTATTTTTCCTGATTTTGCAAAACCTGAACAGATGAGCAATGCAGTTTTTCTATGTGCTTAAGACGGATGAGAAGCCAGTGTTAACCGTGGTGTGGGTACAATGTAATTTAGCCTTTTCAGAGTGAAGTGTTGAGAGAATTTCTCCTCACGTGTATTCTCAGCTTATTTGATTACACAAATGCTTAGTTTAAAATGGAATAAAGAGCTGGTGTCAATGTAGATGCTGTCTTAGGTGTGTATTCATTGATTCATTGAATATTTTAGTAGCTCAATACAATTTTCAAATGTATGTACAAAGTTTCCTCAATTAGAATTGGAAGCAAGTCTGGGCAGGTGGTCATTGATTTTCCTTACTGGTTTAGCACAGGTATATTCTATCCATCCAATGTACTAAACCTACATTTTATCACCTTTGCATCCAACTAGTAAACATTCTTTGTGAAAATTTTAATTACCCAGCAAAACTTTGAATTGCTATTTTTGTTGTCATGGCTCCTTTAAGGCAACCATAAATGATAGTGGAATTCTCTGATGCTTGTTCTTTTTTCTTTACATGAACACTCAGATACGTGTGTCATACATGTGCATATATGTACACACACACCAGATTTTGTACAGTTCATGTGATGACTTTGAGAATTAGAGAAAAAAAAAAACCAACAACTACATGCATATGGACAAAAGCTAACTTGCATATAATTCATGCTCAGTAAATTAACTGAATTTAAATACAGTTGAATACAAGACTTATAAAGCTTTGTCTCTTGTTTGTTTTTTTTGTTTTTTGTTTTTTGTTTTTTTCGAGACAGGGTTTCTCTGTGTTGCCCTGGCTGTCCTGGAACTCACTCTGTAGACCAGGCTGGCCTCGAACTCAGAGATCCGCCTGCCTTTGCCTCCCAAGTGCTGGGATTAAAGGCGTGTGCCACCACCGCCCAGCCTGTCTCTTGACTTTAAAAAGTCATTAATACAGACTAAGGGCATAGACAAAGAGCATGATTATTTATTGCAGGGCTATTAGCAATGAAAAATACAGGAACAATTCAGATACACAGTAATGAGAATCATTAAATGAATGTTACATCTGTGAGGAAATACTGTGCAACCATTGAACTGCATTTCATTTTTAGCTTGTTTTTGTGTGCATGCATGCATGTATGCATGGAGCATACATGTATATGCAGATGACCTGCTTGTGGAGGTTGAAGGACAGCTTCTGGTGTTGGCCCCTTGGGTGACTTTCACCCGTCTTCCGAAAGTAGTCTGTCATTGGCCTGGAATTCTGCTTTTCTGTTGTTGTGATAAAAGATCACAAGCATGGAGATTTAAGAAAGATGGGCTTATTTAGGACTTATCGTCCCAGGGGGCTAGAGTCTTTCCCCATCAGTGTGAGGAGCATGGCAGCAGGCAAGCATGGTTTGGAGCAGCAGCTAAGAGCTCTGTCACACTGCGATCCATACAGGGAGCAGAGGATGCACAGGGGATGGCAAGCCTTAAGACCACCCTAGTGACACACCTCCAACAAAGTCGCACCTCCTAATCCCTTCCAAACAGCCACCAACTGGGGACCTGAGACTTAGGATGAGGCATCTCATTTAAGAGACAGCAGAAAGTTTAAACACTTACAATTTAACTAAATCTATTAAGTAGCTTCCTAATTATTTTATTTTATGCACATGGGTGTTTTGCCTGCAAGTAACACGTGGTGGTGAGGGGGAATTTGGGAGGACAGAAAAAAGTATTGGATCCCTTGGAACTGGAGTCACAAGTGATTGGAAGCTACCACGTGGATGCTGAAAATTCAATCCAGGTCCTTTGGAAGTGCAGCCAGTGCTCTTAATCACTGCTCCGTCTTTCTAGAGCCAATCAAGTGGCTTTCTTTAAAAATCAAATTCAGTGAGACCACACAATTGAGTTTCTAAAATCCTTACAAGTAATTCACTCTGGAGCATAACCAATGAAAATGTGCTCAAACTTACCTTCTGTAGTTTCGATCTGGATCCATTCTGAGCAAAGGCTTTGGGGTACTATGAGTGCTGTCACCCTCAAACACTCTTCTCTGGGTGACATGCTCCTTCCTTTCCTCTTTGTGCTCAGTTATTTTGCTGTCTTTTAATTGTATTTTACTATTTATTTTCAATTATCTCAACACTCTTGTGTGCTATTCTCTTGTTTCTTTTCTCTATTTCAGTGGGTCATTTTTTCTGTGTTTTGGTTTTGTTGTCTTTAGCAGTTGTATTGTTTTTGAGATATGTCTTGAGTGGTAAAGATGTCCCCCAAAATATTTTTCACTAATTCTTTCATGGTTATCACATGGTCTAGCAATTTTCTATTAGTCAGAGTTCTTTAGAGGAATATAAACAACATAATGTTCATGTCATTTCAGAAGAGATTTACTGGATTGGATTACATGATTGAAGTCTAAATGGCTTTCTGCAGGGTATAAAGCCAGAAAAACCAGTAGCTGCTCATTCCACCTATCTGGAAGCCTCAGGACGAGAATGACCAATGAGGAAGCTCCAGGTTGAGGCTGAGGCTTCTAAGGTCCCTGGAGAGTTGTGGGTGTGAGCTCAGGTGGAGCAGCTGGAGACAATGGTGTCCGGTGTACATGGGCAGTGGCTGCAGTAGGCATGCTCACTCAAAGAAATTGAACTTTTATGTATTGGTTGGTTGATTTTTCCTTCTCTGGTTCTGGGTGAGCCCTCAGCCTATTGGATAATGCTGCTGAAAGGCCAGAACTTTCTCCCCCCAGTTGCCATGCTGATCTCTGTGGAATGTTCTAAATACACACCCAGGAATGCTTTATTAGCCTGGTCATTTCACAGTACAAACCAAGTTGATGGGCAAGATTAACCATCTCCCTTGTTCAGGACCTGTTTTCATACTCAGTTCTAAGATAGTGTTCTCACATCACATGAGGAACATAAGTTCTAATCTTACACCTTCACATGAATTTTAATTTCTCAAAGGAGATCTCTTTAAAAGGGCCCAGGACATAAGCTCCTGTAAGGTTCTGGTTGGTGTATCTACAGTCCTTTCCTAAAGGAACCATGGCAGATGGCCTTTAGTACTTCTAAGCAGGACTACTTGATATAAGGTTGTACATGTTTCAAGTTTTATATTTTATTCTGGTCCTAGGATTTCCTTTGGAGGGCTGAATATTTTAAAAATGTTAATGCATTTTATCTAAACAGTTATCATTCATGGGAAGAGTCCTGTGGAACTTTAGGATTTTAGAACGGGAAGAGTTATCTCAGTTGGATTTCAAGTCTTTGAGGAGTTATTTAGTTTTATTTATTATATTGTGTCTATGGTGTGTGTGTGTGTGTGTGTGTGTGTGTGTGTGTGTGTGTGTGAGAGAGAGAGAGAGAGAGAGAGCGGGCACACATTTCACACTGTGTTCACGAAGGTCTGAAGACGTTGATTCTGTCCTGCGTCACCAGTCAGTTGAGGTCATCGGGCTTGGCAGCAGTGGAGCTGTCTTGTTGGCTTTTGATGGTTTCTAAAGAGCACCATCTTAGACTCTGGTTACACAGCTGCTGTGTGTCTGTTCATTTTGAGGACCACTATAAGAGACTACTCACTAACTACAGTCATCAACAATTTACAATGTTTTCTACCTTTTGAAGTAAATTCAAGGCTCTTCTCGTATGATACCACGGTCCTTAATTCTTCATTGAGTAGGAATTATCTAAGAATGGCCATCTTTCATATATATAGATGTTAGCAAAATATACTGAGACATTACCCAGGACCATACTCATGGTCCTTTCCAGCAGCCTCTGAAGATAATGTGATACCCAGACCACTGCTGGACAATTGTCTAGGAAGGATGCTCAGCTCTAGAATGACAACCAGAAAGCCAGATTCGGTTTCTGCATCTTTCCCAAGAGACGCCTCTTGTTTAATTCTCAAGTGTAGTTTGACTTAAGTGAAACCTACTTTATCAAGTATGTGCTCAACTGCCCCAACACCAGAGCAGTAACGGGACTGGGCTTTCTACACACCACAGGCCTAATCTTCAACTATGAAACCAAAACGAGGGAAACCCTATTTTGACGGAGTATCCATAACCTTGTGCCTTTTCTCCATGTAAACAGCCATTCTTATTCCTGAATTCTCTTGGTTTGTGCCCACTTTGGTTATTGGTGATGAAAATTGTATAGGGTAGATAGATACAATGCAGGGCCATTGACTGTAGGTTCTGACTTTTATTTATATCACTTAATGAATATTCAATTATACAACATCTTTTAAAGACTCATGATAAAAATGACCATTAATATGTTATATAAATACAATTTTAGTGTTAATTATATGTGTGTTGGGCAAGTGGTGTGTGTATGAGTTCAGTGTCCTGAGAAGGCCAGAGGTACCTGCTTTCTGGAGCTGGAGTTAACAGTGGTGGTGTGTCATGTGATGTGGATGCTGAAAACTGAACTCAGGGCCTCTGTGAATGCAGAGTATGCTCTTAACTGCTAAGCCATCTCCATAGCTTCAGTAGGTTATATTTTTCCATATAGAATATCACCAAGATTTTGGTAAGTTGTGGTCACCTGAAATTTTACTAACAGTGCATAAGACTTCCTTTGTTCCAGAAGCCAGAGCTTATCCACTGAGTTCCAGGTAGCTAACAAATGCTGATCTGAAAGCTTCTTGACACAGTTTCTCCTTTTGCAAGCATAATCTTGATCTAGTTGCTCTAACTTTTCCTCCATTCCTTAGTTTCACCATTGCTGAAATTCTCACGTCTTACTGCCTTGCCACCAAGAATCTTTCCACTTGTTCCTGAAGTAAATCTGCGTGGACATTCACATGAGCTGACACACATTTATCACTATGGCTTGTGTTAACCATAGGCAATAATTCTCTTGAGTTATATCAGATGAACCAGCATGATGCACACAGAAATGGGAAGAATGGCTGTGACAAATCTCTGGAAAAAGAAACATTACTTTGTACCTCACTTCTGATGGGAAAATGGTCAGTCTTGCAAAAGGCATCTGGGTTTATCAGGCAGATGTAGCAATAATATAACTACTAAATATGGAATTTTTCTCACATTCTGATTACAGCTTTATTGCATATGTACTAGTCTTTATCATGCATTGCTTTTTAGAACTATAAAAACACAAAAGAGCATGTTCTGTTTTTACTGGCTGACTTGAATTTGTGATTTATTTGACCAGAAACCTGCCCTTTAACCATGGCACTTTGGTTTATGATCACAGTTGGTTGGACAGTAAATTAAAAACACAATTAGTACTCAGCAGAGAGCTAATTCCCTAAATTAGAATTTCTAATTCTGTTTTTCATTTTAAGATAAAGTATTACTTATGCTTTTGTTCTGCAGCTTTGCAAATGTTACAGATTAGGTCACTAAAGGCCATCAGGGTAGGATTGCCACAGTGCTGATAAGAAGGGTCTGACCAGGGTTGCTTTAGAGGCATGAGAACTAGGAAGTTGCAAGCATAGATGAGGTCATCTTTATGGAAAATGGCCAGCAGGGCCCAGACTAATAAGGAATAAAATGATCAGATACTATGGTGTGGCATGTACCCCAAAATTTGTGTGTGGGATACATGATCATACATTAGTGGGGGATACGTGATCATATATTAGTGGCATTTGAAGGTCAGGTTTTGAGCGAGCTGTTTGTTAAATGAGGTCATGAGGCTGGGGCCTCTAGGATGACATGAGTCTCTTTACCAGAGGAAGAGACTTGAGTACATCCCCCCTCCCTCCCCCCCCCCCCCCCCCCCTCTCTCTCTCTCTCTCTCTCTCTCTCCCCCCTTTCCCCTCCCTCTCTTGCATGCCATTATATGCCTTCCACCATATAATAACGTAACAAGAAAGCCCTAACCAGATATTAGCGTTTTGTTGTTGAGCTTCCCAACCTTCAGAGCTGTGAGGATAGATTTATTTCCTTCTTTATAAGCTATACACTCAGAGGCTCTGTCACCCCAAAGGTGATTATCACATTTGATTTGGCTGGGTGGGGGGGCAGTAAAAACCAATAAAACAGGGCTGGTGAGATAGCTCAGTGGGTAAGAGCACTTACTGCTCTTCCGAAGGTCCTGAGTTCGGATCCCAGCAACCACTTGGTGACTCACAACCACCTGTAATGAGATCTGACCCCTCTTCTGGTGCGTCTGAAGACAGTGGGGCTGGAGTGAGCAGGGCCATCCTGAGTTTAATTACCAGCAGCCACATGATGGCTCACAGCCATCTGTACAGCTACAATGTACTCATACACTCATACACATAAAATAAATAAATAAATCTTTAAAAAAAAACCAGTAAAACATGATACCTATTCATCAATTCACAGATTTCCACAAACTCAGTAACTGAAAAGAACAATAATCCATTCTCTCATAGCTCTGAGGGAAGAGGGCTGAGACTGAGGCTGTGTGCTCTGTGCTATGATTTTGGGCTGTAGGGAGAATCCTGTCTTGTTTCTCTGGGCTTCTGATCACTTCATACATTTCTTGGCTTGTGGCTATAGAACTCCAATCTCTGTTTCCATACAATCCTTTTTCCCCTGTTTATCTCTTACAAGGACACCTAGATTGAGGATCATCTCCTCCATCTCAAGAAGCAGAACCACACCAGTCCTTTTGCTGTGTAAAGTAATACCTCATAGTTCTGGGGTTGGAACATAGAGAGCCAGCATCATTCAGCCTTCCAAGCCTTCTCTCCTCCCATGAATTTCTTACCCCTAGGTAGTCCCCAACTGCGTAGTAGGTTTCTTTCCGTTTGACTCTCAGAGCCCCTTTATCATTCTGTACTTCTAGCACCATCATCCGTTATTTTAGTCCAAATTCCCTCCTATCATGAGTCTAAGGTTCTTTGGTAATGTCTTCCAAGGCCATCTGGAGATAGCCTTCTAAATGCTGTCTCATAGAGCACTCCACCATTTGTTTGGCAAATACCCTGCCTTGTGCTGCATCTGTCTTGAATGGCAGCATTGTCAGGTCATAAGCAAATTGAGAGCCATGACTTATGTTTCATTTCCTTCCTTCCTTCCTTCCTTCCTTCCTTCCTTCCTTCCTTCCTTCCTTCCTTCTTTTCTTCCTTTTGATTTTGTAGGTTCCTCCTTTTATTAAAAATAGATTCTTTTCTCATATACTATATCCTGACTACAGTTTCTCCCTCTACACCACCCAGTTCCTCCCCACCTCACTTCCTATCTGAATCCACTCCTTTTTCAGTCTCTCATTAGAAAATAACAGGCTTCTACGCCATAACAAAACATAACAAGGTCTCCACACATGGAAGAGCATGCAGCACAGGCCGCCTAGCTAACTTGGCTACCAAGCCAGTCACCTCCAATACCTACTCAACCTATGAGCTGCTGGACCTCGAGGAGAACCCAGTGCTGCAGAACCAGAGTCAGGAGAATGTCATCACCACGAAAGATGAACACACCTGAAGGATACTGTGATTGAAGAAGTTTCAGTTATGGTCTGGTAGTTACGGTATTTCAGAGACCAGAGGTCTTGAGCCAGACCATTTACTCTTGGCAGTGAGTATTTGCACGTAGAGCTATGTGGACAACAAGATATACTGAGTGACTCATTGTAGTTTCCAGTGCCACTGTCTGTAAATTTGTGATGGAGCCGTGGGAAGGGCAGAATGAGTGGTGAGTATGCTGTGGGAAGAAGCTACACCATGCCGAGGTCTGAGGGCTGTGCTGCTACCTGATGCCATGTTGATGTACATGGACTGTGATGCTGCTGGGGGCCATGAAGACTCGAGTAGCCTGTTAGTGCAATCTGAGGCCATGTTGATATTCATGGACCATGCTACTGCTGAGGACCATGTCTGGGTCCTGTTGTAGCTATGGGCCAAGTTGATGTCCTTGGCCAATGTTACTACCTAAAGTCATGTGACTGTCCATGGTCTGTGCTGCTGCCTGAAACCATGTTGATGTGCTTGGTGTGGTGGTTTGAATATGCTTGTCCTATGAGAAGTGCTACTATTGTTAGGAGCTATAGCCTTGTTGGAATAGGTGTGGCCTTATTGAAGGAAGTGAATCACTGTGGAGGGATAGTCTCTGAAGCTCTGCCCAGTATAGAAGAGACGCTCTTCCTAGTTACCTGGCTGGCTTTAGATCAACATGTAGAACTCTCAGCTTCTTCTCTAGCACTATCTCTGCCTGGACGCTGCCATGCTTCCTGCCTTGATGATAATGGAGTGAACCTCTGAACCTGTAAGCCAGCCCCAATTAAATGTTCTCCTTTATAAGAGATGCTTTGGTCATGGTGTCTGTTCACAGCAATGGAAACCTTAATAGAGATTGTGAGCCAGGCTGCTGCCAGGGACCATGTTGGTGTCCATGGCTCATACTGCCATTTGAAACCATGTTAAGGTTCCCCACATGCTGGAAGCCTGGTGAATGTCTGTCCTCCATGCTGTTGCTAGATACCTTGTTGCCATCCATGAATGGTGCTCCTGCTTACTGTAAAGGACAAGGAAGTAGTAGTTGTAACAATGACTACAAACTCACAGTTGAGAAAGAGAGAGACACAGAAAGCTTCTGTGACAGTCCCTATGCTTGACCACCTGAAAACAAAGTAACGACCCAGACAGGAAGCTATCAAAGGGAACACTTCAATATTGTGGTAAGGATGCTGAAAGGTAGCTCTTCACAATAGATAGCTACTGGTGAGGTAGGGGTGGGGAAGGACTCACTTTTCTTTAAGGGGCTGGCCACTGGGAGTTTGAGCATGCTCCAGTGACTCTAAAGACAACAGAAATTGTGTGTGTGTGTGTGTGTGTGTGTGTGTGTGTGTGTGTGTGTGTATGTGTGTGTGTGTGTGTGTGTGTATGTTTAATCTTTTTTGGAGGGGAGGTTGGGGGAGGCCACAGGATGGGGAGTGGACCTGGAAGGTGTCGGAAGTAAGGGTGATTGGTGTACATTATGTGAAACTCCCAAATGATCAATAAAAATATTATGTTAGAAATACTAAACTGAAAACTGTAATACACACACACACACACACACACACACACACACACACACACACACACGACCTGGTGCAGATCCGTGCAGGACCTGTGCTTGCTGCTTCAGTCTCTGAGTCCATATGCTCAGTTGATTTAGAGGGCCTTGTCCTCCTGGTTTTCTCCATCCCTTCTGGCTCTTACACTCTTTCTGCCTCCTCTCATGGAGTCCCCTGAGTTCTGAGGGGAGAGATGTGTGGCTGTGGGTATCTGTATTTGTTGCTATCTGCTGCCGGAGGAAGCTTCTCTGATGATAGCTGAAGGAAAGCACTGATCTGTAAGTATAGCAAAATGCCATTAGGGGTCATTTTATTGTTTTTTTCTTTTGGACCAGTAGTATTTGATTTTACTCCCAGTCTCTGGGCTATCTGGTTCTTGGTCAGTCAAGCAGCATTGGGTTTGGGTTCCATCTTACAGAGTGGGCCTTAAGTCAAATCAGACATTGGTTTGTTACTCCCATAAGCTTAGTACCACCATTGTCCTAGCATGTTCTGCAGGCAGGACAGATTGTAGATAAAGGGTCTGTGGCTGGAATGTTGTTTACATTTGTCTTTTGGTAGCTTGCAAAGTACCTTCCAGAACCAAGGGCACTAGAGTGTAGGAGTGAAGGTTCTATGGAGACACCAGGTTGACCTCTGTGTGTTCAGTGAGTTGGGAAGATCTTGTCTTCAGCAATGGAGCTTTGCCGTCAGTTTGTGGAGAGCAACCTATTGTCTTGGCTATAGCCTGGAGTTGTTTAGGGATTTCCATGGAACACTTTTGGCCAACAACTCAATTGGATATAACTAAGTCCTAGTACTGGAAGCTTTCTTTAATGACAAGAGATGGCCAGTTGGGACTCTGTCTCCCTCATTATTTGGAGACTTCATTAAGATCACCTTCATATAATTTTGGATGTTTCCACTGTGCTAGGTTGCTCTTCAGTTTTTGCTGTCTCTTCCGGCATTCCCTCCATCAATCTCATCTCCCCTCTGATCCGTATCCTCACCCCTGACTTATGTTACTTTGTAATCCGGGGCTGTAGCACAGTTGAAGGGAGATAAATAGCAAGAATGGAAAGATGAAAAAAGTGAAGAGCCACAGGGAGGAATCGTTCCTCTCTTGGTTAAAGCGATATCCACTTACTTCCTGACTATTCCTACTCCTCAGTGTGGTAAGTTCAGAGGATGGGGCTTCAGAATGATGGAAAAGTTACCAGGGTAGAGTCCACCTAAGTAATAGTTCATCTCTTCTGCCCTGTGCAGAGAGAAGGTACTGTTTACGAATCAGAAAGTGAGCCCCCACCAGTCACCAAGTCTGCCAGCAACCTAATTTTGAACTCTATACCTTCAGAAGTGTGAGGAGGAATAAACTTCTAATAAGCTTCTATTGCCTGTAAACCACCAAGCCAATAGTATTTTGCTGAAGCAACCCAAACATATTAAGACATGCCCATGTGCCAATAGCAGGGATCTCACTTCCTTCCAAACCAGAGTGCGTGATGACTTAGAGTGACATTTTCACCTTGGGCCCTTCCTGTTCGACTTCTCGTGTTCTTTTAATGACAACCCATGTGTATGGTCAACAAAGGTCATCAGCAGTACCTGAACATGCTCTTGCAGTACAGAATCACCAGCTACCGTAGCCTTTTAGCCACCATGGCCTTCAGAAGGTGGAGCAGACTGGAAAAGAACCTCCAAAGTGTCACACTGGACCTCATTGTGACAGTCCTTAAAAGCTGTGGCCTCTTTCAGGTTGAGCATACTGGAAAGTCTGTTTTTCTTTACTTTTTAGGGTTTTAGGTAGGGGTATATAGCTTCTCCACTTGAGGTATATATGCACTGTCCACTATAAGATGCACACTGCCATTTAAAGTACCGTTAAGTCTAGTTAAGATAAACATGTTCTGCCAAACTGATGGGTTTTGACTCCCGTGTAAAAGTTGTCCTCTGAGCTGCACTTCAAGAACCTAGCACATGCTTGTCCCCTGGACAAATTCTGGGAATGGTTTTACTTTTATATTTTACTTTTAGTTTTACTATTTTGGAAAAGTGTCATTACTAGAACACTTCTCTTATTAGTGATAGCATTCTTTGAGTAGATCTCAGGCCATACAGTTTTTACCATAGACCTGGAGTTCACATCAATAGATGTTATAAGATATTCTCTGTTGTCTCATATTTTTTTATTAGATGTTTTCTTTATTTACAATATCTCCTTTCCCAGGTTCCCCTCCCCCCAAAAAAAAGAAAGAAAGAAAAGAAAAGAAAAGAAAAAAACAAAAACTAAAACAAACCCCTATTCTCTACCCCCCACTCCCAGCTCACCACCCATCCCCCTCCTGTTTACTGGCCCTGGCATTCCCCTACACTGGGGCATAGAACCTTCACAGGGCCAAGAGCCTCTCTTCCCATTGATGACCAACTTGGCCATCCTCTGCTATACACATGCCTCTGGAGCCATTAGTCCAACCATGTGTACTCTTTGGTTGGCGTTTTACTCCATGGGAGCTCTGAGGGTACTATTTGGTTCATATTGTTGTTCATCCTAAAGGGCTACAAACCCTTCAGCTCCTTGGGTCCTTTCTCTAGCTCCTTCATTGGGGACCCTGTACTCAGTCCAATGAATGGCTGTGAGCCTCTACTTCTGTATTAGATGGGTACTGTCAGAGCCTCTCAGGAGACAGCTATATCAGGCTCCTGTCATCCAGTACTTGCTGGCATCCACAATAGTGTTTAGATTTGATGATTGAATATGGGAAGGATTCCCAAGTGGAGCAGCCTCTGAATTGTCTTTCCTTTAGTCTTTGCTCCATAGTTAGTCTCTACAACTCCTTCCATGAGTATTTTGTTCCCCCTTTTAAGAAGAAACAAAGTATCCACACTTTGGTCTTCCTTCTTCTTGAGTTTCTTATGGTTTGTGGTTTGTACTTTGTGTATTCCGATCTTCTGGGCTAATATCCACGTATCAGAGAATGCATACCATGTGTGTTCTTTTGTGATTGGGTTACCTCACTCAGGATGGTATTTTCCAGCTCCATCCATTTCCCCAAGATTTCATAAATTCATTGTTTTTAATAGCTGAGTAGTATTCCATTGTGTAGATGTACATTTTCTGTATCCATTCCTCTGTTGAGGGACATCTGGGTTGTTTCCAGTTTCTGGCTATTATAAATAAGGCTGCTATGAACATGGTGGAGCATATGTCCTTATTATATGTTGGAGCATCTTCTGGGTATATGCCCAGGAGTGGTATAGCTGGGACCTCTGGTAGTACTATGTCCAATTTCCAGAGGAACCGCCAAACTGATTTCCAGAGTGGTTGTACCAGCTTGCAGTCCCACTAGTAATGAAGTGTTGTCTCATATTTTTAACAGATGAGTGTTCTAGTAAATATTTTAAAATCCTAGCCCAGGGCTTCTACCCCGCCTTTGATTATTGAGTTCCCACATGAAAGGCACACTCACAGCCTTTATACTTACAATAAACCCTAAACAGCACAGTAGCTGGCAGCTGCCTACCCTCCATGCTGTTAGAATCTACTTTCCTGTGGATAACCCCTAGTTATTACTTACTATTTACTATGTTCCATCTGGACTGCTCTTAACTCCAATTGGGCAGCCCCCAGGGTCACGCTTTCTTGACCCTTGAACCATGGCAGCTTCTCTTTTCTCTCCTGCATGTTCTTCATTGTCCTACTCTCCCCTCAAACTCTTGACACCTAAACTCCGCCTATGTCTCTTCTGCCCAGTTCTTGGCTGTAGGCGTCTTTATTCAGCAATTAGAATTAACTTGGGGGCAGGGTCACAGGGGCTATATGCAGACTCCAAGTCTTTGGGGGCTCACACTTAGCATTACAATAGACAGTAAAAGACAAAAACCTCAACAGATGAGTTTAAACACTTTTTTTATATAATCTGACAAACTTTTAAAATGGGAACATTTTTTTCTGGTTTTGGTGAGATAATTAGATGCATAAGAAATAGTCTTAAGCATCCTTGGGTGACCAAGGCATAGGCAAAGATAATGTCACAACTATTTGAAGCATCATTCCTGACGTACTGCTGGTGATAGATTGGGCCTTAACACCAAGAAAACTTAAACCTTAAGATTAAAAATTATCAAGAAAGTAGTCCTTTCAACTTACTGGACAAAGGCCCCAAACCAGCCTTTTCAGGTTTTAGATAACACTGAAAGGAGCCTTTGTAAATGACAAACTTTTTCCTACAGAAATAGAAACCTCTTTTGTGCTTGTAGTTAAAGTGCCTCTGCTGTGAGTGCGTCCTGAATTGCAGTATGGATGTTGAGTCTTGCTAGTCTCTACTTGTGGTGGATAAATACCTAATTATCCCTGTCCCCTTAGGGACAGGTCAGGAAGGAACTTAAACACAAGGCGTTTCCTCCTATTTTCAATTCGGCCTGGTTGTACAGGAAATGAACAAATAGTGGTTCTCGAATATAACATTGTCCTTCTCTGTGCTGAAATGCTGCAAAACCGTACAGGAATTCCGTGTATTCCGGGAGCTGAGATTTTAAGGACAAATATAAAACTTGTATTTTCATTCTCTGCAGAATAAACAGCTTTGCTCACATACATTTTTCCTCTGTGGCCCTCTGTGAACCACGTGAAATGTTTTTATTTCCATACCTTTTGTTGGAGAGGACCTTTGTCCTGCCGTTGAAATGCTCATGTGTATCTTCAAGGAAGGCTGTACATAAAGCGTCCACTCCACATTAAAGGTTTTCCTTTCTTGAAATTCTATATTTTTCTGTAATTGAGAAGGATAAAACAAGATGCAATGGCACAGACCTGAAATATCATAATTGCTACTATAGTCAAGAATGGAGTAAAATTTACTCTAGTTTATTAGATAAAATATGAACGTGTTTCTTGAAAAGGGAAACAAATTTCTTCAGAACCAAAGGGATGTATTTGTACCTCTAATCACAGAGATGCAGACATATGTACACAAAAAGAGAAAAAACTAGACAGACAGACAGACACACGGACACATCAGCACACATATGAGTACCCACAATTTCCAACCAATGTAAGATACTAACAAGACAGATGAAGTTGTCTTGACTACAAATAATTTTTAAAATTTATTTATTTGGCTATAATGGAAATAATGGAAATGAAACAAAAAGTAATGAAACCTTAAATTTATTTTTTTTAAAAAAGTGCCCTAAATGTATGTAATTTGAGATTTTTTTTAAATTCAAATTAACACAGGATGTGTTCCTATCAGTTTTCTTCAAATCAGTACATGAGTTTAATAAAGATACTAAGCAATTTCAGTGGGACTTTTAAATGTAAAAAATGGCTTATTTAGGAAAACTAGACAAGATTTAAAACTAAATTTTGAGAAGAGAGTGCATCAAGACAAGTTCTCCCTAGTATCAAGAAAT
Organism: Montemys delectorum; assembly: GCA_019843815.1. Lineage (NCBI taxonomy): Eukaryota > Metazoa > Chordata > Mammalia > Rodentia > Muridae > Montemys > Montemys delectorum. The sequence goes on along the minus strand of JADRCD010205468.1, from coordinate 48,412 downwards.
ATAAGAGCTGCAGTAATTAAAGCACAGTGCTGCCAGAAGATGACTAGGACAGAGGACATAGCTGATAGGTGAATCATTCTGACTCACTTATTACAGTTATATACAAACTTTTAGTAAATGATGAGATACAAACACATTTTCAATAAATGATACTGTTTCGAGAGAAGCACTTCGCTTAATAATAAAAATATTCTAAGTAGAATGTCTATATATATTATATAATACATCTCTATAGTTACGTGTGTGTGTGTGTGTGTGTGTGTGTGATAGTGGGGCCGTGCACATGCCAGGCAAGAGCTTTATTATTGAGCTACATATCCCGCTCAAGTGCTAAACTTTTTTTTTTTTGGTTTTTCGAGACAGAGTTTCTCTGTATATCCCTGGCTGTCCCAGAACTCACTCTGTAGACCAGGCTGGCCTCGAACTCAGAAATCCGCCTGCCTCTGCCTCCCAAGTGCTGGGATTAAAGGCATGAGCCACCACTGCCCGGCAAGTACTAAACTTTTATGTTGTAGCTTCTTTCCTGACAAAGCGCATTCCTCCATGTCTTAGTTAGGGTTACTATTGCTATGATGAAACACCACGAACAAAAGAAAATTGGAGAGGAAAGGGTTTATGTGGCTTACAGTCTCCTATCATTAAAGGAAGTCAGGACAGGAACTCAAACGGCAGGAACCTGAGGCAGGAACTGAGGCAGGAACTGAGGCAGGAACTGAGGCAGGGGCCAAGGACTGCTGCTTACTGTCCTGCTCTACGTGGTTTACTCAGCCCTTATATATGTATGTATGTGACGTATATAATGTATGTATGTATGTATGTATGTGTGTGTGTGTATATGTATATGCATATATATATGTGTGTATGTATGTGTGTGTGTGTATATATATATATACACAGAGAGAGAGAGAGAGAGAGAGAGAGAGAGAGAGAGAGAGAGAGAGAGAGAGAGAATCCAGGATCAGGCACCACCTACAATGGGCTAGGCCCTCCCCCAATCAATCATCTATTAAGAAAATGCCTTATAGTTGGATCTTATGGTGGCATTATGTCAGTTAAGAGTCCCTCTTTTCAAATAACTCTGGATTGTGTATAAAGTTGACATAAAACCAGGCAGCACACTCCTCATCCTCAGGCTCCACGTGCATTCTAGATACAATATAATAATAAATAGCATATAAAAAAGGACAAATCAGGAGAATGGATTTGTTTCTTCCAGTCGACCTAGACCGCATCAACTAGTGGTTACCATCGGAGTCCACTTTCTGGATCTGCTTAGGTTAGTACAACTGAGAATCTAGTTCCACAAAAAGCATAACTCCATCCTCTGAACATCTGAGGCACTCGAGTTTCTCCAAGTCTTCCTGCCATGGAAGAAGCAGGGACGAGCTCCAGCTTAGCTTCAGGTCTTGGAGCCTCTCAGTTTCCCTGTAAAGGACAGCCAGCGCAGGTCAGCCCAGAGTCCTGACTTCCTGCACTTCCACAGCCATGACCTCTGAGTAGTCTCAACAACACATGCTGCAAAAGCCCTTAATAACCCCCTTGCAGAGCCAGCTAGGACTGTTCCTGCAAACCAAGAAGCTGTGCCTGTTGACCAGATGATATACACAGCACGCTCCCAGCTGACCGATGTCAAGGATAGCTCTGAGCCCTTACTCACTGGATACCAGAAGACAGCAGCTTTGGGAAACAAGGTGACAATCTCTAATGAAGTGAGCCAGATAAACACCCTTGATGATAATCAGCTAGCAACTCTTAGTGAGGGCCCTGTGGTGAACTTCACTGCTGACCAAACCTCATTTGAAGAATGTCCAGTTGTTTCCAGGGGTGACCAAGCCTACTGGGGTCAGATGGTGACTTCCAGTGCTGATCAGACTTACCATGGGCATCAGAAGATGACCTTCAATAGTGACCAGAATGTCAATACAAGTCAGGTGACAACTGCCAGTGGTGACCAGACACTCTATAGTGATCAGATGACAGCCTACTATGGACAGAATGTCTACAGAGCTAAGATGAAGATTCTCAGTGGCGATGAGACCTACTATAATGAACAAATGACAGTTCCCAATAAAAACCAGACTGTCTCTGGGGGTCAGGCAATGACCCATGATTCTAACCAGACCCTGTATGGGGGTCAGGCAATGCCCCATGATTCTAAACAGACCTTCTATGGGGGTCAGGCAATGCCCCATGATCCTAACCAGACTCTTTATGGAGATCAAATGACAATCCAGAATGATGACTTCACCTATGGGACTCTGATGACACCTCCTAATGGTAACCAAACTTTCTATGGAATTCAGGTGACAACTCCCAGTGTTGGCCAGACTGTGTATGGGCATCAGAAAATGCCCATCAGTGGGAATCGGGCTCTCCATAGGAGTCAGAAGACCACTCGCAGTGATGAGCTAACCTTCTATGGAAACCAGATGACACCTTCTCATGGTAACCAAAGTCTCTATGGGGGTGAAAAGACAACCCACAATGGAAAGCAGACCTTCTATGAGGGTCAGACAATGATTCCCAGCAGTAATGTATCTTACTGGGCTCAGAGAACTGGTGTCCAGACTCTCATTGGAAGTCAGAAGGCAACCCCCAGTGATGATCAGACCTTCTACGGATGCCATATGACATCTCCAGATGATAACCTAACCTTCTATGGGGGCCAGACAACAACCCCCAATGGTGACCAGACCTTCTATGACATGCAGATGACAACCCCCATGGGTGACCAGACCTATAATACAGGGTGGATGATGTCCCATGTTAATAACCAGAAGTCCTATGATGACAGAGACTTGAACTTTTCAAACTCCCACTTGGTCCCAGGACAACCCTCAGCCTGCTCTTCAAGCTTTCTTGTGGTACCAGGAAATCTCCCAGACAGGAAGAAGGACCTCAGGACCCAGAAACGAAACAAAGGGAACACTTACATCTGCCGTGAAGTAAACTGTGGAAAGTCTTTTTCAAAATCTTCCCACCTCAAAACCCATATTCGCAAACACACTGGGGAGAAGCCCTACAAATGTGTCGATTGCTCATGGGAATTTGCTCGCTCGGATGGGCTCCAACGCCACAAAAGAAAGCACAGTGGGTATAAGCCCTTCAGGTGTAACACCTGCAGCCTGGCCTATCCACGACGTGATAACCTAAGGGAGCATACGAGACGATGCCACCCATAGTTCCACCCAGCATGGGGACCCGGCAGTCTGTAAGGACATGTGTACAGTTGCAAAACATCTCCCACTAATTTGAAGATTACAAAGAATCTGTGGCTATCCTTATAGTCACATGTCTATGACATCTTGTTACAAGAACTGTGCAGGGCTTAGATTCATATAAATTCCTAATGTGAAAAAAAAAAAAAAAAGGACAAATCAGACTGATGTAGTTGGATTCAAAAAGCAGAAATGTAAATACTGCGGTGTCATGTAAGCAAATAAGATTGGCGCAGGGCTGCATGCTGGCCTCATTTCTGGGTCCATGGCTTTACTCCCTTGGGTTATCCAATGCTGACAGTGTTTTCCATACCCTGGAGAGCCTTGAGGGTCAGTGTGAGAGTTGAGACTCCTGTTGGTGGGAGGCTGAAAGAGTTGGCTAACCCATTACTTAAGCCATGGATTTGTTAAAAGCTGCTGTGTATGGTGGGAAGTCAAGTTAGAGGCACATCCTGATGTAGTGAAAGGTTCTGCAGTGTCTGTAATATCAGGGTAAGTGTCATGGTTTGAATATGCTTGGCCCAGAGAGTGGCACTGTTGGGAGGTGTGGCATTGTTGGAGGTGTGTGTCACTGTGGGTGTGGGCTTTAAGACCATCCTAGCTGCCTGGAAGTCAGTCTTCCATTAACAGCCTTCAGATGAAGATGTAGAACTCTCAGGTCCTCCTGCACCATGCCTGCCTGGGTGCTGCCATGTTCTTGCCTTGACGATAATGGACTGAAACTCTGAACCTGTAAGCTAGCCACAATTAAATGTCCTTATAAGAGTTTCCTTGGTCATGGTGTCTGTTCACAGTAGTAAAATCCTAACTAAGACAATAAGAATACCAAAATACTTCTGTCTTCCTCCTCACATAGGGGTTTCTAGTTGCCATGTAGAAGCAAAAGTAGTATTAGCAGGTATGAGGTAGTAAGGAATGAGAGTGGAAAAAGTAAAAGACTGAAGCTCTTCCCACTCTATATCAACCTCTGCAAAAGTCATGTCCCCACACTGTACTAAGAGCCCTAAAATGAGGTGAATTAGGAGCCCTCTTTCCCCATTTGGAACATGATTTCACTGTAGATAAAATCAGTTTTGTACAACTGTTAGTAAATAATTAAAAATAGGAACTGGAGAGATGGCTCAGCAGAAAAGAACACTTAATGCTCTTCCAGGGGTCCAGGGTTGTATTCCCAGAACTCAAATGTTGCCCAGCAACCATCTGTAACTCCACTCCCAATGGTCTGGTGCCCTCTTTTGCCTCTATGGACACCAGGTGTTGCACAGACATACATGGGGCGAAACACATAAAGTAAAAATATATCTTTAAAAAGAGTTGAAAATAAGTAGGCTTAAATTGCTGAAAGAGATAAATGAAAATACTCCTTCCATTAAAAATGGACATGAAAATATGATGCAAAAATTTATTCATGAAACCAAGAAGTCTCAGTTTTTAAAGATGATAAAATTTTGTATGTGGTTTGAGCATACTTAACACCACGGACCTGCACTCTTAAGAATGGTTAAGACACCCCAACAACTGGAGCAGAAGCTCTCCCTAAAGCTATAGTCTGACAGTGGTATCCATTCCCCATCATGGCCACACTGTCTGCCCTCAGTGAAAGAGGATGTGTCTAATCTGGCAGAGACTTGATGTGCCAGGGTTGGGAGATTCCTGAGAGGGGCATCCTCTCAGAGGAGAAGGGAAGGGGGGTGCGCAGAGGTGGGACTGGGAAGTAGCCAGCTTTGGGGATGTTAATAAATACATAAACTTAAATAATAACAAGAATAGTTAAGATAGCAAGTCTCATCCTACTCGTACAACAGCAAAGCTGTGTCTCCCACAGGGGTCGCTCATATCTCTGTAGGAGCAGGCAGAGAGGGGAGAAAGGCTGTGTGCATTTCCTAAAGCTGCCTAGGCCATCTTTTAAATCAGGACAGAAATGCCGAATGGTGAGCTGCCTTGAGGGACTCAGTGAGAAGGAAGCCACATGAGTTTAGGGGAAGAAAGTGTTGTATAGAGGTATATGAGATACAAAGCAAGCACAGACATAGAAAAGCGCCAGCTTAGCAGTTATTGAATCTAGACAGACTAGAGTGAGACACACAGCGTAGGTAACAAGGATGGTACATGATCATGAGGAAGGAAATCATACTTACTCATAAATTTGTGTGTAGTTAACAGCATTCCAACATACATAAGGCAAAAGACTATTGGAAAGTCCTATTGGGGAGTATTTAGCACTTTCATCAGGAACTAGTAAACCAAAACCTTGGGAGGATAGAGGCCATTAAGGGAATATAATTAGCAAAATAGATGGAATAGGGATATAGAGAATCCCCACCTCAGGTTGGCCATGATAGCTCACACGTCTAATCCTAGCATTTGGGAGGCAGAAACAAGGAGATCTCTGTGTGTTTGAGGCCAGGCTGGTCTACATAGCAAGTTCCAGGTCAGCAAGACCCTACTTTTTTTTTTTTTTTTTACAAAACAAACAAAATAATAACAAAAACAGACCCATAACCTTCAGAGTTACAAAGTCTCAACAAATTTCAAAAGTTTATCATGCCATTGGACAGGTTATATATTTTTATTTCCTATTGTAATTTATTTCCTATTCCTATTCTGTTACATTTCTGAAAGCTTCATGACTTAGGGTTTCTATTGCTGGGTTGAAACATCACGGCCAAAAAGCAAGTTGTGGGGGGAAAGGGTTTATTTGGCTTACACTCCCACATTACTGTTCATCATCAAGGAAGTCAGGACAGGAACTTGAACAGGCCAGGAGCCTAGAGGCAGGAGCTGATGCAGAGACCATGGAGGAGCACTACTTACTGGCTTACTCCTCGTGGCTTGATCAGCCTGCTTTCTTAAAGAACTCAGGACCACCAGCCCAAAAATGGAAGCACTCATAACGGGCTGGGCCCAACCCCACTGATCACTAATTAAGAAGATGCCTTACATGCAGATCTTATAGAGGCACTTTCTCAATCAAGTTTCCCTCCTCTCAGATAACTCGTAACTTGCATCAAGTTGACTTGAAGCTATCCAGCACACACATTATTTAATAGAGCACATTATTTAATAGAGCTACGTAACCAAACTGTACAGTATTTAGTAGAGTCACGTAACTAAAGCACAGTGGATCACGACAACTGTGTGATATCTCTCGAGGTTTAGAACCATCTAGTTAATCCTTACTGAGGGGACTCACCTAGTTGAGTCAGATGACAGCTGAGGGACAGTCCCATGAAGGCTCCTTCACGAAAAGTGTCTAGAATAGCCAGCATGAGAAGGGGCAGCTGTTTCTCTAGGCACCTCCCTTGAGCAGCTTGGGTACAGTCATACCATGGTGGCTTCAGGGAAGGTAGATGTAACTGTGACTCGGGGCTTCATGAGGATACCAGAGGAAGCTCTTAGACCTGGGCCCAGAAGCTGTCACTTCTGGTGTATTCTGTCGAGAGGCCTGCACAGATTGAAGGGAGGGCAGAGGCTCAGCCCCTTACTAGGTGCAGTGTTGGAAAACAGTTTTCACCTGCCAAAGGACAGAAGACTGAATGGAGAATCCATGTGGCCCCAGTGACAGGTTGCTACTGGAAGAATTCATCTGAATGACATGAAGGCACTCTCATCAAGGAGTGAATCGATGCCAGGGAAGAAAAAACAAAACCAGAAATAGAAACAAAAACACAAAGGGAAACAAAACCAGTATACCCTGCCTCAGATATTCAGTGTTAACTCTGAATCTTTTTTTTTTTTAATTTGGTACAAAATGAGAGTAAAATCTTCATAGGCATGCACACCCCTCCCTCATTTTCTTCACACAGAATATGTATTTTCCAGGCCTCTCCATTGATTCCAACAACAGGTATTTCCTGTGGCAGTGCTTGGCAGGCCTAGGGTCAGCAGCCAGATGAAGAGTCCCACATAGCTGTCCCCACGCCACACTGTCCGTGTACTAGTCAGGAGAGAGCTGTCCCTCAGCATTGTTTCCGGCTCCTCACACCTCGTGTGGTCTGCTACTGACTGTGTGTGGTTGAAGGACATTAAAGCTGTCTGGACAGTCCTGCTGCTCCTTCCCTCCGCGTGCCGTCCCCTCCAAGGCAGGACAGTTCAGGAGGCAAACTCCAGGCGCTCACACACAGTTGCCCACAAAGAAGAGGATGCCAGTCAAACATCATCCAAATGAAGCCTGTAACAATGCTGTTCTTTACTACCTCACCAAGATCTATGCATTAGACGAAGTAGGAATTAAAGACGCTAAAGTTCCCCACTACCATCTCTATTTACCTTCCTATCCCAGTAGGAGGAAATACCTTTCTGTGGTGGCTCCTGCTTCTAGCCCCTGATATTTCATTTGGATGTGCTCTTTCCCTTTGGCTATGCAGAAGGTCAAATAAAGGCAACTGGCTGGATAGTAAAGTACACCCTGGGTGGGCCTCATTCCCTCACAGTCTCAGGTGTCCTGTGTATACTGTCACACAGCTCCGAGTGGGGCATCGCAGCACTAGTCTCCTTACCCTGTGCACGCCATCAGAATGCTGCCTTGGTAGAGGTTTCCAGGCCTTTCTGAAAAAAAAAAAAAAAAAAAAAAGAGACTGTTTCCCTGGTTTGTTTCTTATTTTTAAATGACAGATGGTTAAGAAATATCTTCTTCACTCTTATAATTATTTCCCCCAGTATTTCTCCATCAAACAGCAATTACTCTCAGGCATACTCTTGTAAGTAGTTATTTTCTAACTCCTGAAGAGAATAATCACAGTGAATGTATTCATTTTATGCACTCCGTGGCTTTTCTCGAACTTCCACTGAATATAATTTGTACCCCAGTAACTCACATCGACACTTGAAACATGCTCTGTAGTTAGGTTTTTTTTTTTTTTTTTAAAAAGTGGACCACATTTTCTTTTTTTAAAATTTATTTATTTAAACAGTTATTTATTTTATGCATATGAGCACACACTGTAGCTGTACAGATAGTTGTGAGCCTTCACCTGGTTGTCGGCAACTGACTTTTAGGACCTCTGCTCACTCCAGTAGACCCTGCTAGCTCAGTCCCTGCTCGCTCCAGCCCAGAGATTTATTTATTATAAATAAGTACACTGTAGCTGTCTTCAGACGCACCAGAAGAGGGTGTCAGATCTCATTACGGGTGGGTGGTTGTGAGCCACCATGTGGTCGCTGGGATTTGAACTCATGACCTTTGAAAGAGTAGTTGGTGCTCTTACCCGCTGAGGCATCTCACCAGCCCAGACCACATTTTCTGATGAAGTATTTATTGATTTCATGGAGGATAGTTTTCCCAGACTCTCCCACAAAGTAGACCTTCAAGAAGAAATTAGAAATGTCACGATCATACCGCAGACGTTTTCTGAGAAATGGAGTAAGGGAAAAACAAAAACAAAAAATCTTTATCTTTGGTTTAAATGACCAGACCTTTCTGCCATGCTAAACAACTTATAAAACATGCAAATTATCTGCCTTGTAGAGAAATAAAATCCCTTCTGAATTTATTTCTCAATGCCAGCAATATTGAAAACAAGTTAATTTACATTACACCAAAAAACCCTCCTCTTAAGATAGATTTAGTAATCAAGTATCAGCTCCTGGAAAAGTATCAGAAAGAAATAATTACCAAGTCCATAGAGGAGCTGTCACCTGTTTAAACTTGGAAGTAGTATCTTGGGCATTTGTAAATTATAATATATTAAATGTCCAGCAACATTATTTCATCAGAGATCATCCATGATTAGTTTAGGAAAAAAAAATCCCTGGCCTTTTTAGTTCAGATATGAGCACATTTCATAGACAACCCTTAAAGCCAGAGCAAGGATTCTGAGTCAAGATTTGTGGTGTGCTGAGGGCAGGTTGTACCTGATAGTCTGTCATTAAGATTTTCTTTCTGACTTTAGGTCTTTTATGCTGCTATAACAAAGTGTCTCACACTAAATAATTTGTGAGGGGGAATAAAAGCTTATTTTCTGGGCTAGAGAGCACTAAGTGCTCCTCCAGAGGACTAAGGTTTGGTTCTCAGCACTCACAAAACAACTTAACAACTATGTGTAACCTACAGTTCAGGGAATCCCGTCCGTGCCTGCTTCTGGCTTAAGTAGGTGCTGCACTCAAGTGGTACACATACATGCATGTAGGAAAAACACCCATGCATCCATACATGGACAGTTTGGATGGCACCAAATTTCTGTTTCCAGGGTAGAGTCGTGAATGGCACCTCCTCTGGAGAAGAAAAACACTGACCACTGGCAGAGAGGCGGAGTGCGAAAGAAAGAGCTCTTGTCAAGTTGTATTGAAGGATCGACTCTGCCACAGGTCCATCCTCAGGATTTAATTGCCCCGGGGAGATCACCTCTGAATGCTATCACTTTGGCAGCTGTTTCAAACCATGGATCTGGGAGGAGACACAAGCATGCAAACTGTAGCAGGCCCCTAGCTCCTGAGCTTCTTAGTCTTCTTACCCCTTCCAGAAGTTAAATGTTGATGCAGTTGTATAAAAGAAAGCCTTTGCTACCATAGGGCAGCAGGTTTCTAAACACGGAAGTTTAAAAGCGTCTTGCAACAACACGCTTCTAGAAAGCAGTAATAAGGTTCCCGGACGCTACGGTAGAGAGAGGGCAAAGACAAACGCAAAGTTCGTGAATCCTGGAGGGGTCAACACCATGGCCCCTCAGTGCTTCTCAACTTGTGGGTCTGTGACCTCTTTGGGGATCAAATGATCTTTTACAGGGGTCACAGATATCTTGCATATCAGATATTTATATTACATTTCATAACAGTAGCAAAATTACAGTTATGAAATAGCAGGGACATAGTTTTACGGTTGCAGGGTCACCACAACATGAGGAATTGTATTAAAGGGTCACAGCACTAGCAAACTTGAGAACTGACATGAGAGTCTGATTAGGGAAAATGCAGTCTTGAATACAGATGATAGTATTAAAGGAAATAAATACTTCTATTTTAAAAAAAAAAGAAAGAAAAGTGAAAGTACAGAAGAAAATGAAGAGAGACGAGAGACAAGAAAGGCAGAGTTATGCAAATCAACAGTTACAAGCCAGTTAATGTGAATTCTGACAGCAAGGCCTTTGTCTCCAGTTGCCTCTAGTGCAAGGTCAGTAACAGCCAAGCTGGCCAATGCTCAGACCTCCCCAGCTAGGCACGTCTATCATGATTATACACCTCAGAGGTAATGATAGTGGTTCCCAGCCACTCCTGCATTCCTTAGGGCTGCCATACCTCAGTCGTGCTTTTCTCTGAGCCTGTCCCACCCTTGCCAGCCCTCTAGCTGGTGTGCAGTTCTTCTGCTGCCCCGTGAAACACTTCCTGCAGAGGTGCTGTTTGAGGTGCCAGTGATTGCCTGCCCTTGGAATCTCTGCAGAGGAATGCCCCAGAGCCTTCATGAGAAACTCGTTCACAATTGTGTTTGTGCTCCTCTCTTGCTTTGCCTTGAGCCCCATTCTCCTCTTCTGCTCATGCTTCTCTGGGGCAGTGAGGATAGAGGTTTCCTAACAGTCGTCCTGCTTACACCCCCACGAAGAGTCCCTGATGGACTGTTCTCCCCCACCACACGTCTGGACTCAGGGCAGAACCTTTATCAGCCAGAACGACGGATTGCCTGAAGGGTTTTGCCTCTAGAAAGCCATCTCGTACCATGTTCCATAACTCTTAACCTCAAACAGATTTGGATTTTCCCCTCCTCCGCACTTCACCCTCTCGGCTAGTCTATAAACTCCCTGAAGTCAGAGCCAGTACAATTAATTTTCAAACCCTGTAGTTTAGCATGGGGATTGCCAGAGTTAAATACTTTTTGAAGGGAGTAGTGTGTGATGACTCACTCTGTAACCCCAACCACTAGAGAGGCTGAGGCAGGAGGCCTGTCTCTGAGTTGGAGGGCAGACTAGGATACATAATGAGTCCGAGGCCAGTCTGGACTACAGGGTGAGACTCTGTCTCAAAAAATCCCAGAAGGAACAAAGACATCAAAGATTCTGAAGGAAGTAAGGCAGTTTGGAGGATGGGGGTCAAACAAGAGCTGTAGGAGACAGAACTGAGTTTCTCTTCCCTTTGGGCTTTAGCCAGCTGTATGGAAACCATCTAACTCCCCATCTTTACTCCAAAGTTCAATATCCTTTCCTCCTCTACTCCCACCCAAGGGCCCACAGGGGACCTTGAACGCAAGGACTGCACTGATGCTCCAGTGTGGTCTGCCAACTGAATCAGACCTTGGGTTACCGTGGAGACACATGAAAGCCCCCAGATGTGCTGGCACACCAGCCTCTATACTCAGCATCCTTTCCCAATGTCTTCACGGCCAGAGTGCTCTAGTGATCGTATCATGACACCCTGATGTCGGAGCCTTTGCAGATTTCCAGTAGATGTGGTCTGTTGCTGAAATAATTACAGTCATGAGTCTCTTAATGATGAGGATCTGCTCTAAGAAATGCATCCGTAGGCAGTTTTGTGGAGGAACATTGTAGAGGATTCTCACAGGCCTGATAGAATCAGCCACTCAGCCAGGCAGTAGACACTGGGTGGTCTCCCTGTTAACCAAGAAAATGCTTGTTTTAGTCTAGAAGCAGTATACACTAAGAACAGTAAACAATCTAGTGAATGATTCCGTAAGAGAGTCATCTGTTATCAAGTATTTTGTATCATGACTAATGGAATGTTGGTCCAGAGTAGCACCACAGACATGTGGAAACATGTTATGCCTCAAATGTCACTAAGTGATAGGAAATTTTCAGCTCCATTATAGTCTTCTAGTCATTACACCCTCATTTATACCATCTGTCATTGAAACATCATTATACCATGCATGGCCATATTTATCAGCCCTCAGCTGAGCCGTGTATTGACCTGGAGGTTTTTAGAGCAGGAAGATGACTTAGTGTCTGTGTGATCTAATCCCCTCATTTTGTAGATCTGGAAAGCTGACAGCTTGACAGCTACTGTACGTACTGTTACCTAGAACAGTAACTAGACTAGAATGCAGTGCTTGGTAGAAGGAAAAGATTTTTCTCTGACTTTTAACAGTCTGGTTTTTTCCCTTCTGAATATAAGAATAACACAAGCTCCTTGCTGAGAAAATGAAAAACTAAATAAAACCAGAAATTAGAACAGTACCCATGGCTGAGAAAGATGCCTCCGAGGATAAGCATTTAAAGTGCAAGCATGAGGACCCGAGTTAGACTCTCCAGCATCCCCACAGAATGACTAGACCCAGCCCCATACCCACGCTGGCCACACACATGCCCGTAACCCCAGTGGCATGGGGAGCAAAGACAGGAGAATGTCTGGGGCTTGACATTTGCCAGCCTAGCTCCAAGTTCAGTGAGAGACCCTGCCTCACAGGAAGAGGGGAGAGAATCTTAAAAAGAAGCATCTGATGTCCTCCTCTGACCTCTGAATGTGTCCTCTCATGCACATGTGCTTAAATTTACACACACACACACACACACACACACACACACACACACACACACAC
>JADRCD010205468.1:1395-35616 GCA_019843815.1 Montemys delectorum | reverse complement strand
AACACACGCACACACACGCACACACACACGCACACACACACGCACACACACACACACGCATGCACACACACACGCACACACACGCACACACACGCGCACGCACGCGCACACACACACACACATACACATGCACACACGCACACACGCACGCACGTGCACACGCGCGCGCGCGCGCACACACACACACACACACACACACACACACACTCTTTTGGCTTTTTGGTTTTTGGGGTGTTTGTTTGTTTGTTTTGAGACAGAGTCTTTCTACATAGCCCTGCCTGATCTGGAACTCACTATGTAGACACTCATAGAGATCCACTTGCCTCCTGAGTGCTGTTAAAGGTGTGAGCCACTACATCTGGCACATGCACAATTTTTAAGTTAAAAAAGTGAAGATTCAATTATAAAATAAAACTTTATTATCCCATCACTGCTGACATGTTGATTTTGGCGGTTGCTTTTTGCTGTGTATGCAAATGTGTGAAATGTATGTGATTGAACCATTGGATTGGTATTTTAAGTTCCCATTACAGGCTGCCAGATTATTTTGTAGCTTTATTCTAATTTAAACTCACTAGCATTGAGTGAGAATGATTATCATAGTATCTTTATATTCTTGCAAAACTGGATTATATTAAATACAATTGAAAGAATAAATAAGTGTCATATACAATAGAGCCTCAAGTTAAAATTGCAGCAGAGATGGAGGCAACATCTCTTGCAATCCAGTTTTTTGTCTCTTTATTTCCCAAGTTCTCAAAGGGAAAACCCACAGCAAAATATGCTGAGCACAGAGTATATGGCAAAGCTCTCAGACCCCCTAAATACATATGTGTTCTTTAGAACCATTGCTCATTTGGAAGGGTACACTCTATAAACAGAATCCAAAGAACACCGAATGTTGAAGCTAATCTTATGAAACAGTTAACTCTTAGTTCACTGACTGCTCCCCTAAGGCTTGCCTGTCCTAGTCACTATTCTATTGCTGTGCAGACACATCATGACCAGGGCCACACTTATGAAAGAAAGCATTTAACTGGGGGCTTGCTTACTCTTATCTTAGAGGGTTAGTCCATGATCATCATGGTGGGAAGCAGACAGGCATAGCACTGGAGCGCAGTAGCTGAGAACTTTATATCCTGACCCACAGACCACAGGCAGAGAAAGACACGGGACCTGGTGTGGGCTTTTGAAACCTCAAGGCCCACCACCAGTGACACCTTTCTTCCAACAAGGCCGTACCCCCTGATCCTTCTCAAACAGTTTCACTCACTGGTGATGAAGCATTCAAACGTATGAGCCTATTGGGCCGTTCTCATTCAAACCATCACAGCTCCTATGTACTGAGGTTTGTGTTGCTTTTGTTACTTTGTGTCTAAAAAAATTTAAGGAAATATTAAGATGGATTAAATATCTGGTGTGAATTATACATGGTAATATTGTGATTACATTGTTGAGGGGGAAGGAAGATCACGTTAATGGAATGTTGGTGGAGGCATAGAGTCCGCAGCCCTCAGTAGGTTTCTCTTCCCAAGTGAAGGGGTGATATGGTCAGTTTGTGATATCAGCATGAAAGGCTAGCTCTGCTATCTCTAGATAACTGAGAGATAGCCCTGGGAGAAATGGAGCAAGAGTGGAGTGGAAATCCCTGGGTTGTATTTCGTAAACATCAGGATGCGTGGGAACAAGTATAAAATTGTGTTAGATAATGATGCTGTCGGTGGTGGTGCTGTTTGAGAAGTGGAACTCCTTCGATGGCATTTGCCTGTCTCTGACTGTTACTTGTCAGCAATCAATGCTGCCGTTGTTCTGAAGCCTCTGTGTTAAAATATGCATAAAAACTATAATAATGGCAGAGTGGAAATCGAACTCTCCTGACATTCAAGGCCTTAGATAGCAGGTCATTCAGTAGCCTTTGAAGCCTGATCTCTCCTCTAGGCAAAGCTTTGCTCCAGGGAAACCAGGTGTACAGCATTCCTTCCTGTGGCTTATGAGGTGCATGTCAGTGAGCTGAGGATTAGGACAGATGTGTGATGGCCTGTATCCACCACTACAGCTTCTTTAAAAGAATCCTCATCAGCTCACTGAGGCACATCAAGTCAATGAAGACTCCATGCATCCTCTCCCACTGAGGGAATGGGATACACAGGCAAGCAACAACGTCAGGGACAGGCCCCATTCTAGTTGTTGGGGGACCCACATGGAGTCCAAACTGCACATCTCCTACCTATGTGCAGGAAGCCTAGGTCTAGCCCGTGTATGCTCTTTAGTTGGTGGTTCAGTCTCTGGGAGCCCCCAAGAGTCTAGGTTAGTTGACCCTGTTAGTCTTGGGAAGTCCCTATCCTCTCTGGGTCCCTCAATCCTCTCCCCGACTCTTCCATAGGTTCCCTAAGCTTCACCCAACGTTTGGCTGTGGGTCTCTGCTGTGGCTGTTTCAGTCAGTTGCTGGGTAGAGCCTCTCAGAGGACAGTGATCTTACCCCTTTCTGCAAATATAACAGAGTATCATTAATAGTGTGAGGGATTGGGTTTTGCCCATTGGATAGGTCTTAAGTTGGGCCTTGGCCATTTCCTCAGTCTCTGCTCCATTTTTGTCCCTACACTTCTTACAGGTGTGTGTGTGGGGCGGGGGGAGCTTCCTCTTACCAGAGGAGACGGGGTGGGGGAGGGGCTATGTGAAGGAGTGACCGGGAGGAGTGGGGGCTGCAACCAGGATGTAAAGTGAATAAAAACATAAATTAATGGAGAATCCTGGCCCCTAAAAGTATTTTCCCTGTACTGAAACTCTCTTGTAAATCCTAGTTGGTCTCTCCCACCTACCTACTACCTACCCTTGGCAGCCATAGATGGTTTTGCTGTCTTCATAGATTTCCCTTTTCTGGTATACCAAGTAGTAGAAAGTCACACAGCACACATTCTTTTTAGATTGGCTCTCGCACTCCCCAACCCTCTGCTCTGTGTGTTATGCATGTGTACATGTTTGTGAGTGTACATGTGTACATGTGTATGTGAGTGTGGATGTGGAGGCCAGAGGTTGAGGTTAGGTATCTTCCCTTACCATGTTCCTTCTTAGCTTGAGGCAGGGTTCCTCATTGTTTAGAGCTCACCAGTTTAGCAAGACTCACCTAGTGTGCTCCAAAGATCCTGTCTCCACTTGCTTAGCACCAGGATAACAGGCTCAGACCACCATCCCTAAAGAGCTTTTTACACAGATCCTGGAGATCTGAATTCAGATTCTCACACTTGGGCAGCAAACACTTACTAACTGAACTGTCTCCCAACTCAGGTTGGCTTCTTGCTCCCAGTAATAATATGAGGATATTTTTCCAAGGCTTCTAAAAATTTAGTTCTGAATAATATTCCACTGTCTGGTTATAGTACAGTTTATTAATTCACCCCCTGAAGATTGATTCCAAGTTTTGATGATTATGAGCCATGCTGTGGGGTCTTGTGTAAACATATGTTTTTAGATCTTATGGACAAATTCCAGGGTGTATAATCATGGGATCATGTGATGAGTGTGTATGGATTTTGACATGTTACCAAATTGTCTCCCCAAAGTGACTGTCTTGTCATTTTAGACCCTCCGCAGAAGAGCTACTTTGCTCCTCTGTCAGCATTTGTTATTGTTGTTTTTCAGAATCCCAAACATATCAGTAATGCTATCTTACTGCTGTTTTAATTTATATTTACTCGTGTCGTATGATGCAGAACAAACTTTATGTGGTTACATATTCTCTTTGATGAGGTATCTGTCAAGGCCTTTGGCCTATTTTTCTGCTGGCGTGTTTGTTTTCTTATTATTTTGTTTCTTAGCTCCATGTAATGTGTAGTGCCCCGCCTCAGCAAATTAAAGAGTTATCCTTATGTTCTCCAGAATAATCACTTGTCAGGTGTGGGCTTTGAAAATATTTTCTGGAGCTGAGATGCAGCTGCAGCTTAGTGGTAGAACATTTCAGAGGCCCTGGGTTTGATACCCAGCACTGCAGGAAAGGAGAATACTTTCCCCCAGTCTGCCCTCTCATTGTTTTCACAGAACACATTGTTAATGCTGATGAAGTCTAGCATGCCCACTGTTTCCTGTAGATTGTCTTTTTGGTGTTTGTATAAACATTACCACCACATTCAAGGTCATTTAGCTTGTCTTATATCATCTCTAGGAGATTTATAGTGTTATGTTTTAAATTTTGATATATGAATCATTTTGAGTGAATTTTTGGTGAAAGACATAAGGCCAGTGTCTAGGTTTATTTTCCTTTTGGAGAGGATGAGGTTATCGAGTTGTAGCACCACTTGTGGAAAATGACCCTTGAGGGCTGGGGAAATGGAGCAGCCACTAAAGTACTTGCCTTGTGGGCATAAGGACCTGCTTTTAACTCCCAGAACCCACATAATGTCAGGTCAAGCCTGGTGTCATGCTTCTGGGGTGTGGAGACAGGAGGATCCTTGGGGCTTGCTGCCCAGATAGTGCAGCCTAAATGACAAGCTTCAGCTCTGTGGAGACCTGCCTCAAGGGAAGTGGGCAGTTTTCCTGGGAATAACATGAGATACTATTCTCTGCTTCCACACGCGCGTGCACACACACACACACTTGCAAGCAGACTCATAAATAATCAGTTGACTATATTTTTATCTACTATTTCTGGCCCATTGACCTAATTTTCTAGTCTGGCACTTGGACCGTGCTGCCTTGATGACTGCAGCTTTACAGTAAGTCATGAAGTCAGGTAATGACAGCCCTCTAGTGTTTCTCCCTCAATATCATGTTGTCATTTCAAGTCCATCTGCTTCTCCGTGGGCATCAGTCTAGGATGTCTGTTATACCACAAAGTAACTTTTCTAGACTTTGATTGGGGTCACATTGAATTCACAAATCAAGTTGTGAGGAAATGACATACTGACCAATTTGTGTCTACCTATCCACGGACATAGAATACCTCTCTGTGCCGCGCCAACCCTGCCCAGCAGGAATTAAGACAAGACACAACCGGTTCCTTCTCTTAGCAGTTTACTCAGGATACTTTACAGGCAGCATTGTGAAGAGGTGAGCCCGCGATCCCTACCTGGGCACAGCTTATATCCTAGGAGGAGCCCATGAACTCATGCCACGTGTCATCTCCCCATAGGCCAGGAAAGATCATGCCACTCAGAAGCACAACCTACAAGCCAAATCAGGTGTTGTTTATCTCAAAGCTCTCCGCCAGCCGTCACCATCTTTAGGGCGAGGTTCAGACGGCTCTCTACACCTCTCCATTTATCTGATTCCTCTTTAAACCTTAATTTGTAAAGTTAATGCATATATTTTATCATAACATTCAATTCCGTTGATGAAAGTTTTTGACAGTGGAAGCTTGGCTTTAGACAATATGGATGTCAGAGTCTCCTAGCTTGTTCCTGCACTTCTGCACTGGGTATTTGTTGTAGAAGAATGACCATCTCGGCAGGGATGGCTCACACACAGGTATGGTGGCTGTGTGAGTTCCTGTTACCAGTAGAACTTAAAAAAGTAACAAGTGTCACTTCTGGGCTAGTATTCAGGGATGGCCATGTGGTCCTATGCCCTCCAGGATGGGAGCTCGAGAGAGGAGCTACAGCAGCTCAAGTAGCTCATGCATGAACCTTGCTGCCTAACTGAGAATGCCTGAGAAGGCAGGAGTTGCTCCACTCAAGTGAGTGAAGTAAGTGCTTGTTGGGTTAAACCCTAAACCTAACATTCTCTTTCTTAGTGCACTAGAACCCTGTCCCTGACTAATAGAACTCGGTGTCCTTTAATGCTCCTGCCATTTCATAGAACAGGGATCAAGATGCATGTATTAAATTCAAATGGGTATTTGGTGACAGTAAAGTAGCTTTACTGATAAAATATAGTTTGAGGTATCTCATAACATCAAAATACTCTTTCTGGCTTGTTTTCAAAGAGTATCTCGGAAGGATAAACCCCTCCCCCTCCAAGTAATCTGCTTTATGAAGTACTAGAGTCATTTACTTTGTAAGTGCTTGTGTACTTAGACTTTCAAATCAGTTGTCACTTCATTCTTGGCAAAGAAAAAATAAGATGTTTTGCAAATTGGCAGTCATACTGGCAAATGTAGATGCCAATCTTTCTTCTGGCTATATAAGCCAGATGGTGTAACTGTGAGCAATAACGGCAGGATGGAGGGAACTCCTTTTTGATTGTCAGACTTCCAGACGAGGCATAATTAGTAAACAGGAGCCCTTGGCCAACTAGCACTCCCATACACACGCCAATTAGTTGTTCTTTGTAAACCAATAGTGTTTTTATTACTGATATTAGTTCTGAGGTTGAACTAGGGTCAAAAGGAGAGCAATGCATTAGCCCTAAAGTATCCTCAGTCAAAACAAGGTTGAGTCTTTAGTCCTTCGTTCCAGCTTTGGAATAATTCAGTATGATTGCATATTGTGTTAGAATACCAGGATCTGGGGCTGGAGAGGTGGCTTCATGGTTAGGAGTGCTTGCTTCCATTGCAGAGGATCTTTTGGTACCCAGCAGGATGACAAGTGTGAACCACAGAACCTGGCTCCTTTTAAAAAATGTCTGTTCTGGTTATGGAACCCAGGACCTCATGCTTACAACCAAAGCACTCCACTAGCAGCCATCGTCTCCTCAGCCCCTGAGCCCATACTTGTTGGTAGTAACCATGCTGCCTTAGTTTCTTTTCCTTTTGCTGTGTTAAAATGCTCTGATAAAAACAACTTATGGGAGGGGGAAGAGGTTTATTTTAGGTCACACTTTCAAGTAGAGTGAGTGTATCATGGAAGAGAGTCAAGACAGTAGAAGTCTGAGGCGTTCAATGAGAGAAGAGAGCAATGAATGCCTGTTACTGCTGCTCAGGCCTCTCTCTTTGCTCACACAGTCTAGGATCTCCAGTCTAAGGCATGGTCCTGATCACAGTTAAGATGGATCTTCCCACATCAATCAACATAATCAAGCATGCTCAGAGCCTCATCCCTCTGGTAACTCTGGATTCTGCTAGGATGACAGTAGCAACAATCACATAGCCCAGTGATGACTTGTACTATTTGGGAAAATTACTAATGAATATTAAAACCAAGTTAATGTATTGAACCACAGTATACTTTCAGATATCAGAATATATTATAGCAGCAATATATAAGTTGGTAAATATCAATTCATGAGTCTTCCATTAATGTTTAAATTGCTCTTACAATACTAAGTTGCTCTAAACAAGGCAAAGTAAAATACTTCTTAGTGTGGGTTAAAAAATTGAAACTCATTAATTTGGCAGATATTTTTCTGGTTATTATTGAATTTATAATTTAACCATATTGTTAGGATTTCTTAGAAAGTAAAGAAAAAGATCAAGTTTTTAGTAATTAGTATTGTTCCTTAAGGTAAAATGAAGACATAGAGATAATTTCTCTTTGAAAGCATAGACAAAACATCATAAAATTATTTTACAGTAGGAACTTTGAAATCTGTTTCCTAAACCACAAGATTGATAATGAGGTTGTCATATATTTGCCCGATTATTAGCTTTAAAGACTTGATCCCTTGCTTTCTCCTCCTCCTTTCTCCTGGAGATTGAATTCAGAGCCTCATGTGGCTAGGCAAGCACCTTCTCACTGAGTTACATCTAAGTCCGAGGCTTACTCTTGAACTTAGTGAAATAAAAAGAACATACTATAAAATTCACCCAGAGGAAGGATACATTGGTTCTTAGTATGTTCACAGAATTATTCAACCATCCTCTGAGAAAGAAATCTCATGCTCAAGAGCCAATAGTTCCTCATTCTACGCCCTTCTCGAGCCCACCCAACCAGCTCTTTTTTCTGTCTCTAGAGGTTTATCTATTCTGCACACGTCCACAAAGATACCACGACCTGATGTCTACAGGTGTACATACTCGCCTGCAGCATTCTGAGAGTTCACTAAGCATGCTGTCTTCAAGGTTAATCCATATTGTAATATCTGTCAGGACGTCTTTCCCTTCTGTGGATGAGCAATCTATTCCATCATATGATTCATCTATTTGTTCTTCTATCAGCCTTTGAGGATGTTGTCTACTGTGCTCGTGCCTCCTAGAATCATCTTGGGAAAACGTAGTATAAGAAATGGTGGCATCCTTTCCAGTGCCTTTTGTCTGGTGTGTTTGGTTTTTTTCTCCCTAGAACAAGTATGTTCATTCTGTTCCCTTTGTCGTACATGCTGGACTGAATGTGACTCTTCCCTGATTACTCAAGGCTATTAGCATAACTATATTTTATCGACAGCTTCATTAAATACATCCTCCCATTCATTCTCTTAACATGAATATTTTTAAAGATTTATTTATTTATTTTATGTATATGAGTACACTGTAGCTGTCTTCAGACACACCAAAAAAGGGCATCAGATCCCATTACAGATGGTTGGGAGCCACCATGTGGTTGCTGGGAATTGAACTCAGAACCTTTGGAAGAACAGTCAGTGCTCTTAACCACTGAGCCATCTCTCCAGCCCCCAATATGAATATTTTCTAGAGTCTGTCACAATATAACTTATGATGGCTACATGGTGATTTATAACTGCAAAGGAAACATTAATTTTGATCACCTGGTTGATTCCTGCTTTTCTGTATTACAAATAACATTGTAGTGACTATTAATACATTCTGAGAGACCACAAAGCCTGTTTATTTTTGTCTTTTTTTTTTTTTTTTTTTTTTGATTTTTCGAGACAGGTTTCTCTGTGTAGCCCTGGCTGTCCTGGAACTCACACTGTAGACCAGGCTGGCCTCGAACTCAGAAATCTGCCTGACTCTGCCTCCCAAGAGCTGGGATTCAAGGCGTGCGCCACCACTGCCCAGCTTATTTTTGTCTTTTTTTTTTGCTTGTTTGTTTTGTTTTGTTTTTTTGGGAGAGGGTTTCACTGTACATGGCCTTGTTCATAGCCTTGGCTGTGCTAGAACTAGCTTTATAAACTAGGCTGGCCTCAAACTTAAAGAGATCTGCCTGCCTCTGCCTCTTTAGTACTGGGATTAAGGCATAAACCACCACTGCCACCCAGCTGATTTTGCCTTCCTGTTATATTGTGTTGCATTAGTATCTAGTAGAGTTTGTCTCACAAGAGATACAATATGTACAAAATGAATGTATTTGACTAAGAAGCTTTTAAATATTTAAGTCTTTATAAATTTGTGAAAAATCCCCAAAGGACAAACTGATGAAGATTGGTTTTGAACCCTCATTCAATATTTGGTATTTTCAAATAACCAAAATGTTTTGTTAATTTCCATCCTTACTGGATATACATGGGAATTCCTGGCCATTTCCTCAACCAAGTACTGATTTGTTTAAATATATGGATGGAATTGGTTGTTGAAGAAAGTGGTGTTTTTGCAGCTTAAATGTTCAACATCCCCTGTAGAACTAATGTGTTGAACTATTTGAGTTTTTCCACCATGTTTCTTTCTTGCCCCGCAGAGCGTGTCAGTGTGGGAAGGAGAGAGTCTGGGGGCTGCAGCCTGGTGCTGGGGAGGAGTAAAAGGGATGTTTTATGATTTTCCCGATCCGCTGACCTCTCCGAAGAAGCATCTTACAGGGTGGCTTAGTCTCGAAGTGTAGAACTGTACCCCACCATTAGATTTTGCTTGATAGTAATCCAATTGAGTATCCATTATACAAATATAAACATGCAAGATCTTTGAATAAAGGAAATGTGTACAAAATAATGTAAATACTTAAATTAAAATGGTTATATGAACTTCACCTGGAGAGATGGGAACAATAGAAGGGCCTTGATGACAGATCAGAGAAAGTCTGGGTTAGTGAACTAATGTGTTTATTGGGGGTTATTTTCACAACCATATGGGAGGAATTGTTTACAAGGCATGAATGACTTAAAGTCAGCCCAGCATGAGTAGTGATGCCAGGGAAGCTGCATCCCTGCAGATCCTTGCAGAACTTGCAGGGAAACAAGCCAGCCCAAGTCTGCTCTCCCCAGCAACTATTAACAGTGCTGGCGGGGGGGTGGGGGGTGGGGGGGTGCGCCCTTTGAGTCTTGTAACTCTTATATTTTTCCTGGGCCTTGTAAGTGGTATTACTTCCTGAATCTTACAAGTCAGGAAGGAACATTTCAAGTTGGAGGAAACAGCTATACAACAAAACTCATAAAAATAAGAAGACACAAGCCTGGTGTGGAAGTTGCATACCTTTAACCCCACCACTCAGGAAGTAGAGGCAGGTAAATATGAGTTCTAGGGCAGCCAGGGCTACACAGCGAGACCCTGTCTCAAACACAAAATTAATTTAACAAAAAGATACAAATAGGATCTATCAGGGAATTTATTTACAGAAAACTTGCAGCCAAGTTTTTCTTAGGAATACTTTTCACCAAAGAAAGAAGGCAAGTTCTCTACTAGATTTTAGTTGAAAACTTTTGAGGATGGGGAAATGAAGTCAGAGCCAGGGAGCACCAGAAGCCACCCTGAAAAAGCTTGCTGCCCTGGAAACGTCAAGGCCCTTTAGAGACAACTTTGGACCCTACAGTTACACAGTAACATAATTTCTGATCTCGGAATTTTTTTTTTTTGTCTATAAAGAGGGAATAAGCGTCTTAGTAGAGTAGCACAGTTACTGTGTACCCACAGCTTTGCTTTCTATAGCTCCAGGTACCTTCGGTCAGCCATACTTTAGTTCAGAAATACTCATGAAACTTTTAAAATATGTGTGTGTATTTGTGTATGTATATGTTATATCTGCTTACATAACATATGTATGTGTCTTAGTTTGGTTTTCACTGCTGTGAACAGACACCATGACCAAGACAACTCTTATAAAAACATTTAATTTGGGCTGGCTTACATGTTCAGAGACTCAGTCCGCTATCATCAAGGCAGAAGCATGGCAGTGTCCAGACAGGTATGGTGCAGCAGGAGCTGAAAGTTCTATATCTTCATTCAAAGGCAAACAGGAAAAGACTGGCTTCCAGGCAGCTAGGAAGAGGGTCTTAAAGCTCACACCCACAGTGGACATACCTACTCCAAAGCTATACCTCCAAATAGTGCCACTTGGAGTAGTGTGGCAAAAATCATACTCAGTGTCTCTCCATCATACCCAGGATAGGATATATATTGTTCCTTTGTCCAATGTCTCCAAACTCTACAATACCCACCAATAAGCCACTCAGAAGTAGGAGCTAGCCCTCTGTAGGTAGAGAGGGAAAGAGGCCTGTGGTGAAAACTGCAATTGCATTGAGGCCAGAGTTGAAAGGAAGATAAAGGGTTAACATGGCAAGGTCTGAGACACTAAGGACGATTAAATAAGAGGTGTGCATGGCTGGATGTTTGATAACCAAGCAACCAGATGAGAGGAGAGCAGGATGCTCAGTTCCAGCAGGCTGCCAGCTCCCAACCCCCAGACCCTGAGGAGCTATGTCAGGCACCCCTGCTCTTTATACATCCTTGTTTCTAGTGCAGCTAATCATAACAGAGTCAAGTAGGAGTGGATTTTAACACAAAGTTTCCAAGTAGGAAGCTACCCAGACTACCCTATAGATAAGGAGCAAATATAAGACTGAAACCACAACTTGGTAGAGTTAACTCTCTGCCATGGGAAAGCCACAAGCTGATCTCTGAAGGTGAGAACACAGATTAGTATAATTAACAGCACTTGAGACACCTGTGCCACCACAGGGTATTAATGCTGGCTGAGTGCCTAATAGGTACCAAGCTCAAAGCTGGGATCAGAAATGGATAGAAGGGGGGTTCCAGCTCCTCTTCACTGGATGGGCAGTGTGTGAGCAGTACATGATCATCTTCTCGGGTGGGCTAGGGGAACATGATTACAGGGTGTGTGTGTGTTCTCCATTGGTTCAGATCATGAAATCCTAGAGATCACCCAGTTTCAGTAGAGATTACTTCAGCTTTTGTCTGTAAAAATATTTTTTAATTCATTTTTTTCTTCCGACTCCTTAGTTTCCATCAACATTGACTCTGAGACTAATTAGTTATTATTATATTACGCCGAAGCCATAAGGTTTGGCTCATTCCCTGACTAGCTTGTGACTTATTTAACCCATTTAAACTATTTTATGTCGTCCTTTCCAACTTGGGCCCGGCGGAATGGCTCCTGCAAAGAAGGATGGCGAGAAGGGCCATTCTGCCATCAACGAGGCGGTGACCCAAGAATACACCATCACAAGTGTGTCCATGGAGTGGGCTTCAAGAAGCCTGTTCCTCAGGCACTCACAGAAATTCGGAAATTTGCCATGAAGGAGATGGGGACTTCAGATGTGCACGTTGACACCAGGCTCAATAAAGCCATCTGGGCCAAGGGAATAAGGAATGTTCCATATCACATCTGAGTGAGTTTGTCCAGAAAAGGTAATGAGGATGAGGATTCACCAAACAAGCTGTACACATTGGGTAACTTACGAGCCTGTTACCACATTCAAAAATCTACAGACTGTCATTGTGAATGAGAGCTAACCTGCTGAATGTCAAATAAAGTTGCAGAACTGCCAAAAACAAAACAAAACAAAACAAAAACCAATTTATGTCTACTACTTGGTTAGTTACCTCTCCTTCAGTCCCAACTGGTTTCTTCCAGAGTGTCTCCTAAGCATCTCCCTGTTGGTTTACAGCCTCTTCTCTGTCTCCTGTCTTGGCTCTCTCGGCTCTCACCAAGTCTCTCTTTTATCTCTTACTATTTCCCAGAATCCTCTCTCTTCTTGCCAGTGTCTCATCTCCTATTTCTCGCCTCAGCTCATTGGCCATTGGCTTTTTTATTGACAGGTGATATTTATAAGAGATTCTCTACATTTGTCTAGCTTCTATCATTGTCCTATAAAACTCCTGGATTACGGAAATCCAATGGTTTTTTCCTTTGAATCTTCTCCCAACTCTTAGGAGTTTCTCTTCATGAATTTCTCACTTTCCTATGATAGTCCTTTAGTTTTTTTAAAAAAGATTTATTTATTATTATATGTAAGTACACTGTAGCTGTTTTCAGACACTCCAGAAGAGGGAGTCAGATCTTGTTACGGATGGTTGTGAGCCACCATGTGGTTGCTGGTATTTGAACTCAGGACCTTCAGAAGAGCAGCCGGTACTCTTAACCGCTGAGCCATCTCACCAGCCCCCTATAATAGTTCTTAACAAAATTTTCTATTTTGCTTACTTCCATCAATATTCACACCTTTAACTTTCATTGGCATGGGCTGTGAGCATAGGAGCCACTGTCCTGGGTCAATCTTTGGTGACTATGAGTATCCATCCCACTTCTTAGGTTCTTGTGTGATATACAACTGAACCATGAAAGGCCCTGTCACTGTCAGAAACTCAGAATTGTCAGGGATCAGATTCAATGTGATAGTTTCATAGTACAAGGATTCAGCTCATCTGTGTTCTATGGGATAACTGTGGAGTAACTGCCTCAGAGTGTGATGCTGGCAATTTGGACATGACAGGAGAAGACAAAGCGCTTCCTTTGAGATAGAAAGCAATAGTAGTACAGATATTGAAAGAGATCACATTCTTGTAAGTTTCATTATAGCATATTTTTATAATAATTGTTCTAATTTATAAGTTCACCTTTATCACATAGGCACACAAATACAAACATACATACATACACACTCAATGAGAGAGAGAGGGAGAAAAAGAGAGGGAGAGAGAGGGGGAAGGGAGGGAGGGAGAGAGAGGGGGAGAGAGAGAGAGAGAGAGAGAGAGAGAGAGAGAGAGAGAGAGAGAGAGAGAGAGGTAAGATTTAATACTTTCCATAGTTCTAAGCATCTGCTGATCATACTGAAGCATGTTCCCTGCCTGCTAAGTGGTGTGTGTGTGCGTGTGTGTAAAACCAGGGTCTTATACATGGTAGGCAGGTACTGTAATCCCAGCCTGCTTTCTTTCTGCTTAACAAAGATTGAGCTCTTGCCCTTGCTCTGAGAAAGGGCCTTGCTCTGTGTCTCATACAAAAGTATGCTTGAGACTTACTTTGTGGTCCAAGGTGGCCTGAAACTTGCCGTCTGCTTTTCTCTGCCTCCCCTCCTGGGACTCCCTTTACAGGCACATGCCACTCTGCCTAGCACTAAAGGCAGTCTTAATGTTGAGATATGTCCCTGAACAGTCAGGGCTCTTTGATGAGCTTCAAGCCCATAATGCAAGAAAGAGGGCTGCTTCTGGAGCTGGCAGATAGAGCCTTAGCTCTTCTGTAATGTGATCGACATGAAATCTGCTCTTGGCTCCAGAAGACGCTTCCCTTGGTCTCCACCTTTAATTATAGGTACCTCTCCTGTTGTATACATCCACATATTCAGCAAAGCACTCCCACAAAAAAGCCTGTTTTGAGAGAAAGTTCTCTATCCAGCTCTTTCTGTTCAAACCTTCTTTGCTCCCAATTCAGCCCTGTGAATGCAGGTTTATATTTAGCCCCACTTGGAGTCTCCATATGTTCCTTCTAAAAACATTTCCTATTAAGGAACTTCCCGTTTTGCTCTCTTAGAGAAATGCTGAGTGAACATGACTGAGGTGGGTCATGTATTTGGCATCATGTCTGACTGAAGCAGGCATTAAGGAACACCTCACAGAAAGTTCTCCTGCCTGCCACATGAGTTCACCTTCCTGAGCACTCAGCTATTTCTTGCTTTTACTGGGCACTACTCTGCTGTGAGGGATGGAAGACATCACAGCCTGAGGGGAGACAGGAAGAGACAAATGAGCTCGTGTTGATAGAGAGAAGCCATGATGTTTGGGCTCAACAGGGCAGAGCTAGCTTGGAATTCCCAGGCAAAGCCAAGCGTCTAGCTGCCAAGCACTGGCTGTTTTGTGTCTTAATCTCCTCTTTTTATTTTAGTATTACTTTTAATTATTTCTTTTTATTTTTTGAGATTACCATATTGTTCCATCATTCATCACTTCCTTTTGCTGTCTCCAAATCCTTCTATTTGCCTCCCTTTGCTCTCTTCCAAACCCGTGGCTTTTTTCATTAAATTTTTGCTATATACGTATACATATACATATATATATATATATATATATATACACACACATACACACACATACACACACACACACACATACACATTTGAAGTGGAAACTTAAGGGTTCTTTGGAAAGTCAGTTGGATAGTATTTTGCTGGGGCAAACACATGAAGAAACATTTGTTTTGTTTTGTTTTGAAGACAGGATTTCTCTGTATAGCCCTGGCTGTCCTAGAACTCACTCTGTAGACCAGGCTGGCCTTGAACTCAGAAATCCGCCTGCCTCTGCCTCCCAAATGCTGGAATTAAAGGCATGCACCACCTCTGCCCAGCATGAAGAAACATTTAGCTGAGGCAGACACAGGTGAAAGGATGTTCTGCTAAAGTGAGCACATGAAAGGACTTGGGATTCTTCACTAATGGCACACACATGTATGTTCACCTTACATTGTGTAGTTGAGCTGCATTTGTCAGGACTCCATAGAGAGAAATGTACCAAAAAACCTTCTGTTGGTGTGCTACATGGACTTGGGCTGATTGGCAAAGTGACGTCAGCTGACAGATGCATGTGCTGAGGCAAGGCACATGCTGAGGTAAGACCTGTGGAGGACATGTGATATTCGAAGGGAGTATAAATAGGACTGGACAGACAGTGACAGGGGCTGAGCTAGGCTTGCTTTTAGAGCTAGCTGTGTAATGCTTGCTGGTCTCCAGGTCCCTCCTGCTGACTTATGCTGAGGCTGAGGCCTGGCTGTCTCTGCTAGGTAGTGCCACTGCTGCTGATTTGCTGATTCATGTTTGCAGTCCCAACTCTACCAAACTGAACTGCTGATTTCCAGACAGCACAGATGGGAGTTGCTCCAAAGAACCTTTCTAAACAGGTCCACTCCCCCACCACCCCCATATCTTTTCTTTTGCATGACTTCTGGTGGGCTACAAGGGAGGTTAAAGCATTTAAGAACCATCATTAAAAATAAAGTTTGAAAAAAATAAAGTTACATGTATATACATATATATTCCTATGTACATAAATAAAACTGACTCAGTCTCCTGTGTATTGTTTAGGCCTGAACTGTAAGAGCCAGAGTATGAGGGAGTTGGCTGTGAGATTGTGACTCCTAAGAATGTCAGAAGTTACACCCATAAAACCTCAGCAATCAGACTGCTTCAACATGAGCCGAGTAAGGTCGTCAACAGCAATAGACAAGCTAAAGTGGATACGAGAAAGCCGAGGAAGTCTTAGCGCTACACACAGAACTACAGACAACTAAGGGATGCTGAGAGGAGAAATAGTTTTCTCCAGGGAAGAGCATACACTGGGGTATTTAATGAGTAGACCTTGGCCAGCTTCAGTAGTGGGTACCTACAGTTAGTTTGTGGGGAACAGTCTGTAGTCTTGGCTACAGCCTAGATTGTTTGGGGGTTCCTATAAGACTGATTTGGCCAACAACTCAATTAGGTGTAATCCATTCCCAGTGTCAGAAGCATCATTTGCTAACAAGATGTCTACCCCATTACTTTCATTTTTCATTTAGAACACCTTCTTTTTTGTATTTTAGAAAGCTCTGTTGTATTAGGTTTCCTACTACTCCTTAAATGGTCCTTAATTTAGACTGTCTCTCCTTGTCACCTCCCCCCCCCCCCACAGACACACACTGGATCTCTCATTCTAGCTCCCTACACATTCCATCCATAACTATATTATTTTCCTTTCTTAAGGAGCTCTGTCCCCTCTAGTCCCTTGCTCTCTACCTATTGACTATAGCTTGGTTATCACTGACTCAACAGCTAATATCTACACATAACAAATACCTACCGTATTTGTCTTTCTAGATACATGTTGTCTCACTTAGGATGACTTTTTCTATTCCATCTATTTACCTGCAAAATGATGTCATTTTTTTTTTTTTTTAACAGCTGAGCACCACCCCATTGTATAAACATGTCACATTTTCTTTATCAATTCTTCTGTTGATGAACATCTAGGCTATTTCCAATTTCTGGCTATTATGAATAGAGCCGAAATAAATAAGTATGGTTGAGAAAGTGTGTCTGTGGTAGGATGAAGTGTCCTTTGGATGCCCAAGAATGATATAGCTGGATCTTGAGGTAGATGGATTCTCATCTTCCTGAGGAAACTCCACACTGATTTCCACAGTGGCTGGGCACATTTGCACTCTCATCAGCAGTAGATGGGTGCTTTCTTGACTCCACATCTTCACCAGCATAAGCTGTTGCTTGTTTTATCTTAGCCATTCCAACAGGAGTAAAATGAAATCTCAAAGTAGCTTTCATTTGCATTTCCATGATGACTAATGATGTTGAATGTTTCTTCAAGTGTTTCTCAGCCAGTTGACATAGATTCCTCTTTTAAGAATTATTCTCTGTTTAGATCTGTATTCCATTTTTAATTGGGCAGTTGGCTTTCTTGATATGTTTTTGTTTCTGTTTTTTTAGTTCTCATATATTTTGGATATTAGTCCTCTATTGGTGGGGAGTTGATAAAAATCCTTGCCCATTTTGTAGGCACTACTTTGTCCAAATGGCAGTATCCTTTGCCATACACAAGCTTTCCAGGGTCATGAGGTTCTTTCTAGTGTCATGAGGCCCCATTTACTGCTTGTTGATCCTGGTACCTATGCTAATAGTGTTCTGTTCAAACAGTCTTTCCCTGTGCCACTGGGTTCAGGACTGTTTTTCGATTTCTCTTTATCAGGTTCAGTGTATAAAGTTTTATGTTGAGGTCTTCAATCCATTTGGAATTGAGTTTGTGCAGGGTGATAAGTGTGGATCTATTTGGATTCTTCCACACGCAGCCACCCAGTTTGATCAGTACCATTTATTGAAGATACTGTCTCTATTTCACTGTGTGTTTCTGGCTTCTTTATCAAAAGTCAGGTATCCATAGGTGTGTGGATTGATGTCTGGGTCATTGATTCAAATATGCCACTCAGCCAGTCTGTTTTTGTGACACTACCATGCTGTTTTTATTACTGTAGTTTTATGGTGATATAGTGAGGTTGGAGATAGCAATACCTCCCACTGTTATTTTATTATTCAGGCTTCTTTTAGCTTTTTGTTGTTGTTTCCATATGAAGTTGAAAATTGTTTACTTGATTTTGTGTCTTTTTGTTTGCTTGTTTCTATTTTATTGATTTTTAGCATTGAGTTTTATTATTATTCCTTCTACTCCTATGGGTATGATCTTCCTCCTTCCCTCCCTCCCTCCCTCCCTCTCTTCCTTCCTTCCTTCCTTCCTGTCTTAATTTCTTTCTCTCTTTCTTTCTCTCCTTCTTCAGACTTATTTTATTTATATGAGTACACTGGAGCTGTCTTCAGACACACCAGAAGAGGGCATCAGATCACACTACAGATGGTTGTGAGCCACCATGTGATTGCTGGGAATTGAACTCAGGACCTCTGGAAGAGCAGTCAATGCTGTAACTACAGAGCCATCTCTTCAGTCTCCCTCACCTCCTTTTTGTTCTAGAGTAATCATATGTGCTGCTAAGTTACTAACACGAGACCTTTTCAACTTTTTTTTTCATCTAGGCACTTAGTGCTATGAATTTGTCTCCTAGACCACCTTCATTGTGTCCCATAAGTTTGGACATGTTGTGTATTCATTTTCATTCAACTCTGGAAAGTCTTTAATTTCGTTCTTAATTTCTGCTTGACCCATTTTTCATTCTGCAGTGCATTGTTTAGTTTCCATGAGTTTGTAAGCCTTTTGTTGTTTCCAACATTGATGATGCATCATGTTTATTAAATTATAAACATATAATTTTCTTGGATCTGTTCATATTTGCTTTGTGTCCAAGTATGTGGTCAGTATTGGAGAATGTTTCATAAGGTGCTGAGAAGAAGGTATATTCTTTTGTGTTTGGGTGGAATATTCTGTATATATTAGGTCCATTTGGTTTATGATGTCAGTTGGCTCCAGTATTTTTCTTGTAGTTCTTGTCTGGATCATCTGTCTGTTGGTTAAAATGTGGTATTGAAGCCTCTCATTATCATTGTGCGAGGATCAATCAGTATGTGATTTAAGCTGGGTAGTGTTTCTTTTATGAACTTGAGTGTCCTTGTATTTGATGCATCGATGTTAAGAATTGACATGTCATTTTGGTAAATTTTTCCATTGAGTATGTAGTCCTCTTCCCTATGTCTTCAGATTAGTTTTGGTTTGAAATCTATTTTGTCAGATATTAAAATGGCTACACAGCTTACTTCTTATGTCCATTTGCTGGGAATGTCTTTTAGCATCTTTTTAATTATAAGGTAATGTCTATTCTTAATGTCAAGGTATGTTTCTTGGATTCCACAGAAGAATGGGTCCTGTTTTTGCATACATTCTGTTATTCTGTGTCTTTTTATTGGGGAACCGAGACCATTGACTTTGAGAGATATCAATGAGAATTATTTGTTCATTCATGTTATTTAATTTTTAATAATTTATTTTTTATTTTATGTACATTGGTGTTTTGCCTGCATATATGTCTGGGTGAGGATGTCAGATCCCCTGGAAGAGGAGTTACAGACAATTGTGAGATATTGTGTGGATACTGGGAATTGAACCCAGGTCCTCTGTAAGAGCAGATAGTGCTCTTAACTCCTGAGCCATCTGTCCAGCCTGATTCATGTTATTTGTAGATTTTTGCCGTGTGTGTGTGTGTGTGTGTGTGTATCCCATTTTGATTTTCTAGTCTCAGATTATTTATTCCTTTTGTTTTCTTGGGTGTGGTTAATTTCTTTATGTTGGAGTTTTCCTTGTAGTGTCTTTTGGAGGGCCAGATTTGTAGAGATATTGCTCAAAATTTGTTTTTATCATGGATTGTTTTATTTTTTCAATCTGTTCTGATTGTAAGTTTTGCTGGGTATAATAGTCTGGACTGGCATCAGTGGTCTCTTAGAGTCTTTAGAACATCTGTTGAGAAGTCAGGGTTATTCTAGTAGGTCTATCTTTATATGTTACTTGTTCTTTTTTCTTTGCATCTTTTAATAATCTTTCTTTGTTCTGTATATTTAGTGTTTTGATTATTATATGCCAAGGGGATTTTCTGGTCCAGTCTATTTGGTATATGCTTCTTATACCTTGATAGGCACCTCATTTAGGTTATGGATATTTTCTTCTATGATATTGTTGAAAATATTTTCTATGCCTTAGACTTGTTTTTTTTTCTTTTTCCTCTATTTCTATTATTCTTAGATTTGGTCTTTTGATAGTGTCTTCTGGACATTTCATGTCAGTTTTTTTTTTAAGTTGGGGATTGAATTTGGAGACATGGACAGGGAGGTAGGGATCTGAAATTAGCTTATCTGTGTCCCCAGTAGAGTGACCTGTAGATTCTTAGGGAGTGCCTGTTGGAGTTGGGGGATAAAGTGATGAGTGTGTTTGGGGGAGGGAGGAGTTGGTAGGGGAAGAAGACCTGTGTGATCCAGTGGAGGCCAGGACAGTGGAAGAGGGGAGGTCTCAGCATGTGTTCTACAGAGCTGGGGGATTGGATTTGGAAGAAAGGAAAGAGAAGTAAAGATCTACAATTAGTCTACCAAGTAAGTAGGCTTGGCCAGAATGCAGACACATGTTTGGTAACTACGTGTGTGGGAGAGGTGGGGGGAGGGGGTACATGAGACTCTGCACATGTATGTGGAGGCCAGAGCTTGACATCCATTTTCTTCTCTTTGCTTCCCAACTTACTGCCTTGAGGCATTTCTCTCACAGGTCCTGAAGCTTGCCATTTAGGGTAGGCTGGCTGGACAACTAGCTCTCAGAATCAGCCGGTCTCTGTTTCCCAGTGCCAATGGGTGCTGAGGATTTGAACTCAGTCATCATACTTATAAAACAAGCCATCTCTTCATTCCCTGCATAGTAACTTTAAACTGAATAAATGCTTTGTTATTTTAAGTTTAACACTGCTGATATAAAAACATCAATAGTTACAACTCACATAAATAAAAGTCCTTTAGAGTCCTCAATAATTTTACAATTTAATGGATTTCTAGACCAAAGAGTAGAAGTGATACATTTAAAGTTACTTTAAATAATCTTTTTAAAAGGTTGATATCTCAATATATTTGTCTTTAAACTGAGATTACAGAATATTCTTTGTCCTAACTACACTGCAGGCTACTGTCAATAAAGACACACCCATATCAGTAGCATGGATTACAATTCTGAAACACAAGCAACTCAAAGACATTTCCTCACCTTTCTGTATATTAGAGATTGATAACCTAACCAGTTTCCCTTGGATTGCACTAATAAAAGTTTACCACAGCCCAAATTTTCTGGCAACAAAACTAATTTTCAAGTCTACACCATGGAAACAGTTCTTGAACTTTGGCAGATGGTGTTTCTTGCTACTGTAAGTATGGAAAGTGTAAGGGGCTAAGAAATAGCTGCCTCGTTAGTGAAACACTAGCGTTGCAAGTGTCAGGACCTAAGCTTGATCCCAGCATCCATAGACAGCTTAGTAGACAGGATGGTACAGTAGTGTGTACGTGTGATCCCCGTGATGGGAGGTTGGGCTGGCAGTAGAAACCCTGGAACTCCATATTTGGTTAGCCTGGCCTCTGTGGAGAAGTTCCAGGTCAATGAGAGACTGTCTCAAGCAAAAGTGGAAAGTGCCTGTGGTCCCCATATGCACTCATATGGAAAATGTGCACATACATGAGCACACCCACACATGCACACACACACATATACACACATAAGCACATATATACACACATACACACATTGGTTTAAGTAAAATTACTTTCTTCTATCCCACTGCAATGACTTGCCACAGTAACTTGATATTTATAATCACATGACCTTAACCTAGAAAGTAAACTCTGGGTGCAAAGTTTAGTTTACAGAATGACAGCTGAGCTTTGCCCAAGTACACCACCATGCTTGATTTAGGGTTTACAAGGGATTTATTTAAAGTATTCTAGCTTTTTTGTTTTTTGTTTTTGTTTTTTGGAGACAGGGTTTCTCTGTGTAGCTCTGGCTATCCTGGAACTCACTCTGTAGACCAGGCTGGCCTCGAACTCAGAAATCCGCCTGCATGTGTCTCCCAAGTGCTGGGATTAAAGGCGTGTACCACCACTGCCCAGCGTATTCTAGCTTTTTTAAAAGCTCTGATTCTAAGGGACAAATTAAGAAACAAATAAAACAAGACAGTAAATCAGCATTATTATCCACTAGTGCTTTGAGTTAATACAGAGTCCAGTGGAGTGATGATTGTGAACAGGTGTTCCATGTGGCAGTTGACATGCTCTGCCTTGTCCCCACTTCCTAGTTATTCAGTGATGTAGATGGTACCGACTGACTCATATTTTACAAAGGTGAAGAAGTGATCTTGACGATTCAAACCCAGACACTGATCCCATGTACTTGAACTCTGACCCATGCCTGTTTCAGTATAAAATTGTGGAGTTTAAACAAATTCATAATTTACAAATATTTTCATTGAATTGTTGTTCTTCTTTGCTTGTCTTTGCTGTTTGGGTTACTGACTATTGTACCTCCCTGCCTCTGGGAGATACTTGAAGTCCTAAGAACGTACGAAAGAAAGGGGCTCTTCAGGCTTATGGTTCCATAATGGGAGGGAGAACCCATAATGGTGGGGGAAACATGGCCACTGGCAGCCAGAGGAGCTGACAGAGCACATCTCTATCCTAGATAGGAAGCAGAGATAGCAAACTGGGGGCAAGGCTATAAACTCTCTAAGCTAGCCCCCAGTGGCATAGGTGACATATTTCCTTCAGCAAGGCTGAGGCTCCTAACAGTTCCAATACCTCCCCCAAACAGCATCACTAACTGGAGACCAAGTTAAATACCTGAACCTATAAGGGCTTTTCTCATTCAAACCATCACACACTCAAATCTGTCAACAAGGCATTATTTGCAAATACAGACATTTCTTAATGTGTGGGATTTGCTCCCTATATAATCAATCGTAAGTTGAAAATGTTTTAAGTCAAAATGTATTGAAGAGATGCCATGGTGGTATAGGCCTGGAGTCTCAGCAACATGAGAGGCTGAGGCAGGTAGTTCAAGTACAAGGCTAGCCCATGCTTACAGAGTTGGTCTAAGACTAACCTAGACAGCTCAGTGAGATCATCTCCATGTCTCCATAAAGTAAAAAGAGGGTTGGAATATAACTCAGCTTGCCTTAGTGCCAGAGAAAGGGGAGGCATTGAATAGTACCTAACATGGAATATGATAGCTCACAGTACAATATGCTGTGGTATGTCTACTGTTTTTCCTTAAGATCAAGATGTTGGCTGTTAAGACACTGGCTAGCATCTCAAGGTACTTACCAAATATTGCTAGCCTGGGAAGTAGTTTCCACTGAATGCACGCTGCTGTACCTAAGTCACTGTAAGTCAGGGACCATCTATACTTATTTGCAGATATAACCAATAAAGATGAGGTAATATGAGGTTGGGGTGGTCTGAAACCCAGTTACTGGTGTCCTATAAAAAGAAGGGGCTTTGGAGACAGATGTAGAGGGAGAACACGCATGTGAAATTGGAGATAGAGCCTGAGTTTCTCTTGCTACAGCCAAGGGACACATGGAAGCCACCAGAGGCAAGGGAGGGCCCTTTCCTGACACCTATGGAGGGAACATGGCCCTGCTGATTGTGACATCCAAAATTCTTTGTGTGTACTTGTGCATGTTTTAAGCTAACTTGTTTGTTGTTAAGCAGCCCTGGGAATTAATAGAGTGGCTTGCTATCCTGGAGCCGGCTGAACGTAAGATCTGGAAAAGAGTCATGACCTTTGCTGTCCTGCTGTGGCAGGATCAAGTAGATTCTTCTGGACAGATTGTCATGGAATGAGCAGGAACTAGAAGGAACTGAGCTCATAATCTGATGCTGTGTGACTTTTCTGGGAAGGCATAAACACCCCAGATAGGACACTGACAACCGACACAAGGAATGATTCCACCCAAGTTCAATGTGGTGAAGCAGTAAGTTTTGGGGGGTTACTCAGAGGAGTGTGGGTGGCTCAAAGGCAGCTGCATTACTCGAAAGCCCACCCCAGCCTGAGTGGTGACTCATGAAAGCCACATCCTCGGAGGTTGCAGTTCAGCTGGAATGCAGCGCCCTGCCGAGACTCCTCTCCTAAGCAGTTCTTGCTGCTTTTATAACCTTGAGAAGGGGCCTTTACTAATCTCGTAAGTTTTGTTTGCTTTCTGGGTCTTACTAGGTCCCAGGAGGGGACTGGGAATGTTTCATTTTGGAGGAAATAGTTGCTCAGCGTCTGGTCCTGACTGAGCAGATTTTAAAGGTCTAGTTATGGAGTGAGGTCATTGAGAATCTTAAAACAGTAATGCGATACTGCCTAGGGTGTAAGGTAAAGAATGGTAGAGCAAGTCCTTCCTTTTGACAAAACAAACGTGAAGGCACTGAGAAGCCCTTGAAGAGAACGCCGGGTTCCTCATTGCCTTCGTAATTGTTTTGTCAAAGGTTGCAGGAGAAAAGGAGAGCCAGTTGTTTAACTGTGTTTCCCTAATTCTTGTTCTGGTCTGGGTTAGGATTAGTACGGATTGTGTTGTCTCACCCGTCATTACATTGCTTTCCTTACATTGCAAGGTGGACCTCATCACTAACTAACCATCCTTTCCAGAACAGGAAACAAGCTCCAGGAGCTTTAGTGACTGTGAGGACAGCATATGTTCAGGCCCTATCACATCAACTCCCTGATCTTCCCATGGTTTCCATCACTGCTGCTGCAGAGGACTTGGAAAGAGGGTCCTTTGAACAAGTTGGATTCGGGATCATAGAAGAGTGGCCGAGTTTGCAGGGTTGTAGGAAAAAATGAAAAGCAAGCTTCCTGAGAGCAGCAGCCACCTAGGGAAGACCTAGAGGCAGCACGGAGGAAGCAGAAGAAAGGCAAGACCAGAGACAGCTGCTCCAGATGTCCCAGGGGGAAAGCTGGGAGGGCAGAAGGCCCCCTTTACATTCTGTGGGAAAGTCTGAAGGAGAGGAAGGGATGAGGCAGTGCCAGGATCTGGGGACTGGCTAGGTTTGCCTCAGCACCCCCCCCCCCCCAAAAAAAAAAATCTGAGCAGGGTTCAGAGAGCAGAAGATAGACTGCAGGTCAGGGACCAGGCCACCAGAACTCTGAGCCTTACAACCCTGACTGTGTTGGAAAGGAAAAGAGCACAGCAGAGAGAAGGCTGAGAGGAAGCTAGGGAGCCTGAAAAGAACAGGAAACAGTGTATGCTTCCTCAGGACCAGGGAGAGGACAGGACCAGGGGGCATTTGTGCTAGCATGCTATTTGGTCCTACAGTGGACAGAAAGATGGAACAGAGATCATGCTTCTAATGCTACAAGTTTTGTTTTATTTTGTTTTTTTGAGACAGTCTGACTGTGTAGGTAAGATCTGACTGGCCTGGAACTCACTATGTAGGCAGAGATCTTCTTGCTTCTGCCTCCTGAGTGATGGGATTAAAAGCCACCGTACCCAGCCTGCTGTGCCATAAATATTTTCTAACTTTAGCCATTTGCTGACTTTGTGGTAGGAATGGTATGTCTTTCTAGCACATATTCAGGACAGGGTTGTTTTGGCAAATGTAATGTTAAGTTAGCATCACTAAATCATGTATGAGGAACTGATAGAATGTTTGTATTCTGTCTATATGATTTACTAAAAACAAAACAAAACAAACCAAACCATAATTAACCTATTCATTAGGATCGTGAGTAGGATGTATTAGACACTCAAGTAACATTACACACACACACACACACACACACACACACACACACACACACACAGAGAGAGAAAAGAAAAAAAGAAAGAAAGAAAAAAGGGAAATATCTCATTACCCTGGTGCCCAGGGGGTCCAGTAGTACACATGTATCCATGACGGGCTAAGGACTAGAACTACCTAGAATCTGGCAGCTCTGCCCCTGGGTTTCTGCAAGCATCTGCTTCTCTGTTCACACAGCACTCTGACGACGGCCCCTACAAGTGTGATTTTATATCTTCTTTGTTCAAGGGATCAGCCCAATTCAGTGTATTAGGATTGTTTTCCTTCTGCAAAGAACACCACCAAAAACAACTCAAAGGGCTTAATCTAATTAAAGAATTTAATGGTTCACACAGTGGAAAATTCTAGGTTGGCTGGATCCAGGTGGTTAGAGGTCACTAACAGAAGCTGCCTCTCCCTGTCAGGACTGAAAAAGTACCCTTTTTTGTTTAATGTTGCTTGAGCGTCTGATACATACAACCCAGGATCCCACTGAATAAGTGAATTGTGTATGTGTGTGTGTGTGTGTGCGCGTGCGCGCGCGCGCGCGCCCACGCGCAAGTAAATCATGTTGACAGAACATAAACATTCTGAGTCCTCTAACCAGTTCTCTACTGACTCATCTCTCTTGGGATCAGATAACTGGTTGGAGTCAAGGTTCTCTCCTTTACCAGCAGGCTGGTTTTCTGAGAGTGTCAATAAACCACAGAATGGGCTCTGGTCAAGCCTTGGCTTAGCCACACTTTCACTTCTAATCCATGTGGATTCAAATGGAAGGATGTATGTGCCCACAGGCCAGGCCCGGGACCCATCTTAGAACTGGGTCCTAGGACAGCACACCCCAAATATACAACATTAACAGCAATTGTTGTATGGAGCATCTTGTTTGGGGAAGAATTGTACGTAGGAACTTGGTTCCTTCCTCATTTTATAACGGTCATTTCATTATCCTTATTTGACGGATGGGAAACTGAGAAATGAATCCTCACAACTAATACAGTCTCCAACTTGTGATAGTCTGACCTTACGAGTGTAAAAATGACGTGCATTTAATAGAAATCATACTTTGAGTTTGGAGCTTTTCCCAGGCTGGTGATATATGTGGCAGGAACCTCCCTTGGGATGCTGAACAGGGCAGCAAGCTGCAGCTTCCAGTCAGCAGCATGATCCCAAGGAGGCACAGCGGGCTGTCTGCAGCAGTCTGTGTTGCTAAGTTGCACGCTGTTCGTTAGGTGCAGTGTATTCTGTACATTCTCAACTCAATATTTTTCACTGGCAATGAGCTTATCTGGATGTCACTACTTTGTACATAGAGGGACATTTGTAAAATGTAGACTGGGAGCCAGCTCAGAAGCTGGGAATTTGACCATTAGCAGGAGACAACTGCTCCAGGAAAATAGGAAATAGACTGTGGGGCAGGCAGCAAAAGCAGATGCCCACAGCAACTCTGAATCCTTCTCTATAAGGCCTTAGGTTGAGCTTCCAGCTTGGTAGGAGGTGAGAAGAAGAGTAAGGAAGCAGGTTGTAGCAAGGTGACTGCTGCTTCTGTGACCTCAGACATGGACAAATTCCAGAAAACAGGAAGGACAGAAGTGCCCTTCTCTGCGACAATTCTTGAAGGTGCTATATGATGGTGGTAGGCAGTTTTTGTTTTGTTGATAAAAATAAAAAGGTGTTGCAGGGTAGAGCTGGGGGCAGGGATGGTTCAGTGGGTAAACCACTTGCCATATAAGTATGAGGGCCTGAGTTGGGATCCCAGGACCATTAAAGCCATGTGTCTATAACCTTAATGTTCCTACAGTGAGCTAGAAAACAGGAGGACTGCCAAAGCTTGCAGGCCAGCTCACCTGGCATAGGCAGCTGTGCACAACAATGACATCCTGTCCCAAATGGGCTACACTGGAGATTTTCCTTTGACTTCCACAGAGGTACCATGCATGCAGCTGTACATACACATACCCCTCCATCTCCTCACCCTCCCCCCCCCCCCCCCCCCCCACACACATGGGGGCGAGGAGCAAGTGAGCAAGAGAGCTAGATTTATTGCAGCAGGGAGGAAACTTCCCACTTATCTATATTTAATAATCGTGTCTCTGAACAAGCTGACAGTAGACAGTAATAGAAGAAAAGGCAATTTTATTATAAGCATGGGTGAACCAGAGTGAAGGCAAATGAATACCCCTCAGCCTTTTGAGATCTGGAGTCTTAGAGAGGATCCTGGACTACAGAGAGCAACAGGAGCATGGGCCTCAAGGAGGTGTTGAGAGCTAGCTGTGAGAGGGAGGAGGGAAAGTACATCAAATTCTGGTGAGACACAAAAGCTCCTGAGTAAGGAAAGTTGCTCAGGGAGGTTGTCAGAAGGGTGGACTCTGTCATCTGAGCATGACAGTGACTCCTGTGGTTCTGCCTTCTCTAGTTAAGGAGCTTCCTGACAGAGCATACATGGCCATTAGTTTCTTTTCTGAAAGCTATCCAAAGAGATGAAGGAAACTCAAGAGAAAGCCCCTAGTAATGTCAGTAGAAAATAGCATTCCCAGACTTTCCACTTCAGCGTGGCATTCCCTGAACTCCTTCACTGTCAGCTAACTGCCTCTGGCCTATTTGTATGTAGCCTACCCTGAGTGTGCAGGAAGGCTGCCAGCCATCACTCTGTGAAGGTGCACAAGGAGGCTACATGTCTGGAAGGGAGCCAAGCTTGTTCCCTATCTGTTTTGTAATATGCCAGGAAAGGATCACAGGAAGGAGCCCAGGGCATCTTTCTAAAAGGAAAAAGCACAATCATTATATTTAAATATACTTTAGAATCACCCTCGGACAATGTAAAAGTAGACCCTTTTGCATCTCCTCAGCAAGACTGAAAGGAAGGCCAAGTATGTCGGCTCACACATATAATCTCATTCGGCAAGCCAAGGCAGGAGGATTGTCATTAATTCAAGACAAGGCCAGGTGGTAGATCGAGAACCTGCCTGAAAGAAAACTGAACAACCAAAACCAAAGGAGGCCTCCAGTGAAGTGTCCTCTCTCTCTGTTCTCAGAGGTACACTGTGATTAAGGGCTTGAGTCCTCTCAGCTAATGCTGACACATGGGAGTCGAGGACTAGGAAGATCTTCCAAGCCCTGAGGGTCTCCAAAAGAGTTCCCACCTTGCCAAACAGCTCAACAGCCACACTAAAACATGTACCTCACTGAAATTTTTCTAATAATTTTTAATTTTATATGACTTTTTTTTTTGAGGGCACATACATATATGCACTCTATGTGTGCTTGGTGCATACAGAGGCCTGAAGGGACCTAAGTTCCTAAGGTCCCTGGAACTTAGATGGAGTCTTGGATGTTTGTGAGACATTATGTGGGGGCTGAGTACTGAACCAGCATCTTCTGCAAGAGCAACAGGCTCTCTCAAGCACTAAGTCCTTTTTCCAGTCCCTCCACTCACATTGAAAGTCTCCCAAGTTGTTAGCACCACCTCCCTCCCTGTTCTGGTACTGCCTAAGTAATGCTGCAGCATGCCCAGTGCTCCGTGATTACAAAGGTTTCTTTCTTATTCATCTTTCAGTTGTGAAGCTCCAATTGGGGACCTGGTGCTAAAGAGAGCCTGAATGTTAAAACACAAGTCTTGGCTAGACCTGGTGACACATAACCTTTAACCCCAGCACTTGGGAGTCAGAGGCAGGTGGATCTGAGTTTGAAGCCAACCTGGTGTACATAGTGAGTTCCAGAACAGCCAAGGCTATGTACAGAAGAGGGACCCTGTTTTAAAACAAACAACCAAACCAAACCAAAGTCCTGGTGTAGTGAGAAAGGAGCAACTACACAGTTGTGAGAGGCTCTTTCACCCACGTTCCGATGGTCAAAGCAATCTGTATGGTCAAGTATGAACTAAGGATGTGAGAATCCATGCGAAGGGTCATTAAAGACTGACCATATATGTATAGCAGGTTGAGTATTTAAATATGTACTCTATCAAATGCTCATTTCCCCCAAGGATTAGACAAATCTTTTTTCTGAGATATTCAGAGGCTCACCAGTCGTTTCTGTCTACGCTCTCTTTAATGTCCACACTGCTACAGATGTTGATTTTCCTAAGCAGATGTGTGCCCTTTCTGAGCAAGCTGGTAACTATTACAACACTGGCAGCTAAGGAGGGGCAAAAGGAATACCGTGAGTAAATGTAATGTTGCAAATGCTCTTGTTGGCCGTGTGCTGGAGAGCTTGAGGAAGTTTTAAAGTCATATACATATGTATGCAATCCTCCCTTGTGCGTGTGTATACATTTTCAGTGGAAAGATGGAGAATAGAGAGACAAATGGCTAGCTAGATCCCAGGAATCTGGAGAGGTCAACCCATTTAAATTTTTGAACGTTTTTCTGGCCTCGAAGCCTATTCTTTCTTGTGCTGAGTGTAGGTCACCAAAAGAAAGAAACGAGACAAAAAATACATGGAAGAAAGGTATTTCTTCTTCCTCTTCCTCCTCCTCTTCGTCTAAAGATTATACACACACACACACACACACACACACATATACATATATGTATATGTGTATATATATATGTAAGTATATTGTAGCTGTATTCAGGCACAACAGAAGAGGGCATCAGATCTCATTACAGATAGTTGTGAGCTACCATGTGGTTGCTGGGAATTGAACTCAGGACCTCTGAACAGCAGTCAGTGCTCTTAACCGCTGAACCATCTCTCCAGCCCAGGTATTT
Source organism: Montemys delectorum (assembly GCA_019843815.1). Lineage (NCBI taxonomy): Eukaryota > Metazoa > Chordata > Mammalia > Rodentia > Muridae > Montemys > Montemys delectorum. Next base: position 5,215 of record JADRCD010205468.1, on the reverse strand, counting down.
CTTCTTCTAATAACTACATATCAATGGGGTGTGATCTTTTCACCTGTCACTGATGAAATCGGATTAACTCTCCTAGTGAAAAAAGGTGAGATTTAATAATAAGAAAAGGGAAAGGGGGAAGCTGAGAGGCCGAGATAGCACAGAGCCATGGAGCAAGTAAGGAGAAAACTTACTAAGAAAAAAATGGAGGAAGAAAAGACCCAAACAGAAAACTCAGTAACTTGAGGAAAGGGCTCTTACTGGTCCCCAGTCTCCCGCAGCTCGTGCTGGAATGCGAGGTCAGGCGCGCCCCCTGCGGGCTGGGAGAGGCGAGGACGGCCTCGGGTGGCCAGGTCCGGGGATGGGGGTTGTAGCCGAGGCTGAAGGGCAGGGTTTAGAAAGGTGGCTGCTTCGGCCAGCTGGGTGTCGGCGTGGCGCGACGCGAGCGCCCGAGCCGGCTGCGCGTGGTCCGGCTCAAATCCGGGCCTGGGCGCCGCGTCCACTCCCCACCCGCGCCGTGGTTAGAGATGCTCGCTAGTGACTCTCCCACTTCATTGCCACCAAACGGACGGTGACTACGCTTAGTACTCCGCTACGCACCCTTGCGAGCCAACATCGCCGACTAACTGTCCACTTTAAGGTCGGCACAAGCGCTCAGCCGGTACGCCCCCGTGCACTCGTCCTCCCTGGCGCGCCCACCGTGGGGCCCTACGTAGACAGGAACGACACTGCACGGGTCAGGGGAAAGCAGCGCCACTGGAGAAGCGGACCGGAAACCCGCGTCTCCCTTCCCGGGACCAGCTTCCGCCCGTCTTCTGCCAATCTAGCCTTTTAAGGCGGAGCTCTGCACTGCGACGGGCCAAGCCTAGTGCGCCTGCGCGGCGCGGGTATCCTCCCGGAGCCGTGAGTACCTACGTGGAGGCGCTGACGGGCGGCCAGCGGGTTGTGTCGGCGCCAATCCTCCACCCGAGGGTCCCAAAGGTGTGTCTGCGGAGCCCTGCTCCCACCCGCTTCGGGTTCCCAAGACTCTTTCGTGGGCGTGAGAGAAGCGCATCTGTGGTCCCGAGGTGGCGTGCGGGACGTGTTTTTTGTCCCGCGCGTTTTCTGCCAGTATTGTCGACTCCAGTCGCCAGAGCGACTCCATCCACTCTGCTATAGGGAGCCATCTAGGGTTAAAAGGAAGGGCGAAGCGTTAAGATTTAGCCGAAGTATACATTTAGCTCCTTTGTCCTAGCTGAACGTGGGGCTCTAGGTTGGAAGACCGAACAAACAAAATAAAAATGTGGGAGCTGGGTCCGGACAGATCAGGTGCCCAGCCAGGGCCGTCACTGTCACTTCATGTGCCTTTATGTAACTCCAAACCCAAGTGGTAGCAGGAGCCTGTAGGCTGCCTCAGGAGTTGGAGGTTTCTAAGAGTTTCCCCCTCAGAGTTATTAGTTGACACCAGCTCAGAGCCAATTTCCACTTCCCATAAGACTTGGAGGAAAAGCTGTTGAAGGAATTGGATGCACCTCAACCTGTTTCTTCAAAATAGCTTCAACAGCTCTTTTCAAGTTACTAAAGTAAGATACAGCGCCCAACTTGTGACTCTGGGGTCACTCGGGATTCTTTTTTGCATGACAGGTCTCAGCGGAGTGAAACAGAAGAAATGGCCCTGGTACCTTATGAGGAGAGTGCGGTAATAGGGCTCCAGAAATTCCATAAGCCTCTCGCCACCTTCTCCTTTGCAAACCACACCATCCAGATCCGTCAGGACTGGAGGCAACTGGGAGTTGCTGCGGTGGTTTGGGATGCGGTAAGTCAGCACTGCAGGGCCTTTGAAAACATCCAGAGATGCAGAACTGTATTCTAAAACGGAAATGGATGGCGTTATTGAGATATGATTCATATATACTCTTCACCATTGTAAAGTCTGTAAAAACACATCCATGGCAGTATATCCATGACATCATTTACAGTTTTTCATAGTCCTTGCATCTCCTTGCCCACCAGTCATTCCCTTTGTCCCCTCACACACGTTGCACTTTGCAAAGCTGAGGGAAGTGAAATGACTAGTTGTCCAGTGAGGACCAGAAGACTGAAAAGAACGAAGGGGCCTGATTGCTCTGGGCATTCCTTAAGTTAGTTTCTGAAATACCACACGAAGAATGTGTAGAGACAGAGTCTGAAACTGATGTCATGCTTTCAGTTTTTCATGGTTTGAAAAAATTTATTGCTTTTCTGCTTCTTATGAAGAGTCTGTCTTCAGCTGTTAAATAAATGATTGGCATAAAGACTGAATTATACTTCTAGGATATAGTTCTGGGGTGGGGGAGAGTAAAAATTATTGGATTGTAAGCAAATGCTCAATCAGAGTGTGAAATTCCAAAACTTTTGGTGACAACCTACCCTCTGGTGCCCAGAACATGCCCCGGGTCCCTGTGGGACGTGACTCCGCAGCACGGCTTAAGCAGTTGTGAGCATTGCAAAGCTTCTTTGTAGCATGGCTTGGGAACCAGACAGTACCTTGAAGAAAATCAAAGATTTATGTCATTTCTTCGAGAATAGTTTTGTAAATTTCATGGAAATGTGCTGTGACACAGGAGGAAATGAAGCGGTTTAGATGAAGCTGGCCCATAGCTATACTCTGCCAATAAGAGGCTTGGGGCACACTGTGCCTTCGTTTGCTCTAATATGTTACCTTGTAGCAGCAGCAGCAGCAGCAGCACTAAGTTCCTGTGCATTGGGAATTGTACTTTTAAGGCAGATAGGGAGAGTGGAGTGGGGAGAGAAGAAAGGAGGGGAAAAATATGAGTGTTTGTTCACTATTTCCTCCTGCCAGCATTTGGCATCCTGAAGCCACACAACTCTTCAAGCACTTGCTGACCTTAATCACGTTCACCTTGTGTTTTGACTCAGGCCATCGTTCTTTCCATGTATCTGGAGATGGGTGCTGTGGAGCTCAGGGGCTGCTCTGTTGTGGAGCTGGGTGCTGGCACAGGGCTGGTGGGCATAGTGGCTGCCCTGCTGGGTAAGTGCAATGGTCTGGCTCACCCCTTAGTGAGCAGAACTCATGGAAAGGTACACTTACTGTTTCCTTAGCAGAAAACACGTGCTTGGGATTCCCCTTACTGAGTTTGTATATAGGCTTTTTGGTTTAAAATGTCCGTAGACTACCAAACTTAATCCCACCAGGTAAGTAGAACAGTCATGGTCCTTTATTGTTGAGGAACCGCTGGGTTTCTCCTAGGGAGGATGGGCCCATCAAGTGTACCCCACTGACATTTTAAGAAATTATATTAACCGATCTGTCTATCAATCTGTCATTCATCCGATACAGGCATTGATTCTTTCTTCTTGCTGGAGATAGTGTCTTCCAATGCTGGCCAGGCTGGCCTTGAGCTTATGGTCCTCCTTTCTCAGCCTCCTAAGGAGCTGGGATCACAGACATGTGGCACCGCTGTATGTGGCTGCTTTGAACATTTTTAAATTTCATTGTTATTCTTTTTTCCCCATTGTCGACTTCTTTCTACAACTTCTGACTCATTGTTTAAGTTGTCCATGGTAACTAACTTTTAGGACAGCATCGATCATGCCAACCACCTAAGTATTGTCATCTAGGTCTCTTCTTACGGTGTGGTTTCTGATTCAGTGGTTCTGGAGTGGGACTTTAGAGCTTGTTTTGTAAAAAGCTCCCAGGTCAATTATGCCAATGCTATAGGTTCTCAGAGCACACTAACGGTGTGCGTGCGTGCGTGCGTGTGTGCGTGCGTGCGTGCGTGTGTGTGCGTGCGTGCGTGCGTGTGTGTGCGTGTGCGTGTGTGTGCGTGTGTGTGCGTGTGTGTGTGTGTGTGTGTGTGCT
>JADRCD010205467.1:605-16705 GCA_019843815.1 Montemys delectorum | reverse complement strand
GAAACAACCCAGATGTCCCTCAACAGAGGAATGGATACAGAAAGTGTGGTACATCTACACAATGGAGTACTACTCAGCTATTAAAAACAATGAATTTATGAAATTCTTAGGGAAATGGATGGATCTGGAGAGTATCATCCTGAGTGAGGTAACCCAATCACAAAAGAACACACATGGTATGCATTCTCTGATAAGTGGTTATTAGCCCAGAAGTTTGGAATACAGGAAGAACAACCCACAAACCACAAGAAGCTTAAGAAGAACGAAGACCAAAAGGTGGACATTTCATTCCTTCTTAAAAAGGGGAACCAAATACCCACAGAAGAAGTGGCAGAGATTACTATGGAGCAGAGACTGAAGGAAGGACAAGTATATAGCTATCTCTTGAGAGGCTTTGACAATACCTGACCAATACAGATGTAGAGGCTCACAGCCATTCATTGAACTGAGTACAGGGTCCCCAATGAAGGAGTTAGAGAAAAATTCTATGGAGCTGAAGGGTTTGCAGCCCCTTAGGATGAACAACAATTACTAACTAGTACCCTCAGAGCTCCCAGGGACCCAACCACCAATCAAGGACTATACATGGTGGGACTGAATGTTCTGGCAGCATGTGTGTAGTAGAGGATCGAAAATCGATCATCTATAGGAGGAAAGGACCTGGGCCTTGGGAAGGTTTTGTGCCCCAGTGTAGGGGAGTCCCAGGGCCAATAAGTGGGAGAGGGTGGGGTGGCAGGCATGGGTAGGGGGGAGGCAAAAGAGATTTGTTCTTGTTTTTATTTGTTCGTTTGTTTGTTTGTTTGTTTGTTTGTTGGAGGGGAACCTGGGAAAGGAGAAATTTCCATGTAAATAATGAAAATATCTAAAAAAAAAAAAAAAAAAAAAAAAAAAAAGAATTGAGCATAAAAATACCAAGGAGGCAGGAATGTCCATTAAGCCTAAAGACAGAGAGCTTTAGGAGGGTTTACTGAACAAGCATCTATCTGTAAGAGATGCTCTAATTGTGGGCAGTAGTGCTCCGTTCCAGGAAACATCCCAAGGAGGGGGTGGATCTCCCTCCACCCCTCCTATGTGCCTAAAGTATCTCCTCACCTAGGGTACAAAGTTCAATGGACTCAAAAGAACAATGAGCTCCACCAATGAGAGATAACCAACTCATGCTGTAAACCTATGTTCTGGCAGGGTATAAAAACTGTGTGCTTTTGTTCCTCAGGGTCTCCTTTGCCTGAATGCGGAATGACGCCAGTATACTGGATTATTAAAAAAAAAAAAAAACCTATTGCTGATTGCATTGATCTCCATCTCTGTGTCTTTGTGAGTGGGATGACATCCTGGATGTAAGACATGGCTCTCCGAGTCTTACAGAAGAGCACCAGGACGTGCAAGGGTCTAGACTGAAGGGAGAGCTCTGCTTTTATTTATGCTCTTATCAATATTGAACAAAGGCATAGTTCTAGATCTTAATCAGTGAGTATTGCTTCAGCAAGCAATGCCTAATTTGGTGAAGCCAGAAGATTTGAGGGGGGTAATAATAGCAGGAATCTGCCATGCTCTAAATGGCTTAGTCCTGAAAACCTTGACTTGGGTGACAAGAGAACAAAGAAAGGGGAGCTGTTCAAGCCTGGATGTACACAACTTATATCCCAGCATTCAGGAAGCAGAAGTGTGCAGATTTCTATGATTTAAGGACTAACTTGTCTTTGTATGAGTTCCAGTTCAACAGAAAACAACATACAGACATTAGAAAAGGTGGGATTTGGGGCTGTGCTTTCTGTTAGACACTCACCAAAAAGAAGATGATGTGTATTTATTATGTATAACACAAGAGAAGTTAGCAGGTCTGGGTAGGCTGTGTCTGTAGGGAAAAAAAATCTAAGGTTGTAGTCATGCAGAAGGAGGAAGCTGAGGTTTCTAGTTTTTGCACACATTGGCCAGTTTTGCACACAATGGTCACTTATTCAGAAACAGTGTTACCTAGACCAGAGGAAGATGCCTCTAAGCCTCACAAGAGGAAGGCTTATGAATCAGAATCACTGAGGTCCTTGACAAGACCGTGGCCTTGCCAACAGTATACATTCACTTCAATCTTTGTAAGACCCTATCGAGTCTTAGTTGACAGGAAACCCCATGAGTGAATCACATGGAGCCTGATTGATGTAAAGAGCATGAGGATTTTTATTTCAGTGCACTGAGGCCATTCCAGACCCTAAGGAAAGGAGGCAACCCTACACAGCTTGTTTTGTGAGCTTTTATACAATTTTCAGGGCAGCAGCTATTAGACATGACGTGATTGGTAAAACAGTGTGACTATTAAACTGATTGGTCTTCAGGCAATGAGGTGGCATGGACTTCCCTTGTCTTAAGTGGAAGGTAGGCAAAGGTCCACCCTGTGATCTGAGGAATGTTAATTAGCTTCCCTTCCTGAGGAACTTTCCCTTCCAGAGAGTTCCACTACCTTCCCAAAGTTCCTGAGCTTATCTTATTAAGGAAATTCCTGGCGTCTTGGTGTTTTTCTGAGATGTCCCTGTTTACTTGGATCTTACATCTTCAACTGCTCTCAAGAGGAGCCATAGACAAGAAGGAATCATGGAATTCATCCATTCGTGTCTATTTCAGGGTCACTTGGGGAGTGGATAAGCAAACCCCTGGGGTAGAGCAGACAATGTCTAGGTTATGATAACTTGGCCTTCAGGCTATTCCTAAGCTCATTTCCCATTCAGCCAAAATGGCTATAAGGACCAACCTGCCTCCCTGGGAAGACAGAGATAATGAGTGTATGAAGAAGAGAATGTGGCAGCCATATCACTGTCACTTTTCAAAATATTTTCTCTCCTTTTGACAATAGTCTTTAGGATAAGGACACCTTTTCTACTTTACTTCACTCATAGAGTCATTTCTTCTTTCTACAGTCTCCCTGGGAAACCTTTCTTTAGACAATCATTGTACCTGCTCTTCACCAGCTGAGTTCAGCTCCAGTCAGCACCTGCTCTGAGAATAGAAGTCTTGGCCCCTTCACACTCTGGCCAACCCATTTCATTCACATTCAAGCCCCCACTGTGTCAAACCACATGCAGCCTGCCATGGCTACCTGTGTACTTCAAGAGTATCTCTACTTGCACCAGTGCATAAGCAGAAGGATGGAAAATTTGACGTAGGAGACTGCCATGGCCACCATGTTGAAAGTGATTACTCAGGGCCTATTACATTTTAGTCCCTAAATTTCAGTTCTAAAGAGAAGGGAGCAATTTTCTTTTGTTTTTTTAGACAAAGAAACACAAAGATAACAAAACATTTTATTGTTTGTATAACCTTCATAATTTGGGGGTTTGCTATATTTGCTACAAAATTATCATTGAATTCCAGAGAAATTTTTGTCTCATAAGCAATCATGTTATAATATATTTGTTTAATTTCATGTTAAGAAGCATTAGAGAATAACGTTTCATAACTACAACATAAGTGTTGTAGTAAATCTCCAACCCCAATAATCCCATGCAAAGAATACACAACTCAGTTATATTTATAAGCTGCACACCTAGATTGGGCAGATAAACTACTGCACTCTATTCCCCAGCTATGAGATCCCTTGCTACTTGTGGCTTCTTCAGGCCATGTAGTTCTGTTCTATCTTCCTTGCATCTTCTCTTCCTTTGTCTTCCTCTGTTTCCTTGTTTGCCTCCTCCTTCCTCTCTTTCTACTCCCTAAAACCTCGATCCCTATCTTTCCCTTCCACTGCCCAATCACACGCTGTAGCCTTTATTTTACCTGTTAAAATAGGTAGAAGGTTCACATGAAATCATCTGAGGATGTGATCCTCTCCTCGTCAGGGCAGCCTCTCTTGAGGAAGCAAAATTAATATCAAAATACAAACAGCACCAGGGCAATTCACAACATATAAGTGTCAGTTTCTTGCTGGTTTTAAGAAATATGACAGGCAGGAGGCCAAACTTCGCTAAACTTCTTTTATCCATTTTAGTGTTACAGAGTAATGTCTGAGGAGCCTCCTAGTCCCATGAAACAAAAACAATGGGCAAAAACCCACACATGTGTGCTAGTTTCCCCCTATTAACTTAAAGATTCTTGATTATCTCTAAGGTATACAGACCAAAGAAAGCACATTCCCTAGAGATGCTTAGAAATAAACAAGGAACTACCAGCAACACCACAAAACAAATCAAAACAAAAAACCACTATGAAGAAAATGATACACATACTCACTCACATACATACACAAGCAAACAAACAAACAAACAAACAAAAACCCCCACATACTGTTATAGTATGATTGTAAATTTCTTGTGCCCTTGATCCATGGCCACTTCTTTTACTTCTTGCAGACAAGTATGTGGTCAGAATCCCTAACATCTATAACTTCAATGAAATAGTTGCTAGTGTAGTAAATCATTTGGGTCCCTGACTCTACAAGTTTTTGCAGTTTCCACTGCTGCAGCTTTCCTTAATCTCTCCTCGATAGTCAGATGAAAGATACATGCATAGTAGGCTGTTGATTTTGTTTCATGCTCCTACATGTGTTTTTCTATCACCTAGTTAGTGCCCTCTGCAGGTTTGTGTTACATAAATATTTACTTATTTATTTTTTGTGTCTGGGCTTCAGTAGGCACTAGGCTACACTTCCTGCAAAAGAAAAAGATATCACCAACCAAGCTAACAAACAAAGAAACAAGTGTGTGTTTGTGTGTCAGCGAGAGAAAAGAGCAACAGGATCATTGGAATCAATACAGTAGAGTACATATCCAATGTGGAGACTAATCTCTGAGTTCAAAGTCTCCTTGAACTACAGAAGGATTTCTGGGATAAATAATTATATTTATGTTTATATTTACTTTTATCTATTTAATCTCCCTTGTATTTTCGGTCTGTCTTTCTGTCTATCAAAGCTATACAGAGAAATTCCTTCTCAAATAAGTTAAAACTAAGTCTTCCTGGCAGTCAGAAGGTATTTGAGGTGATTAATTATATTTATGTTTTATTATGCATTTTAATGAAAAATAACAATAAAAATTAAAATGTGAAAAGGTAACATAAACCCCATTTTTCTCCATTTAAGGACCCCCATTTGTCCCTATGTAATTATCAGGCCTGATTTTAAAAAAAGGCCATAAGTCACCAGCTCCAGCAAGAGATCTTAAGTCCCAGAAACTAAGTCTTAAAACATCAGCTCTAAGAACAGACCATAAGTCCAGAACAGATCATAAAACCCTCTCTAAAAGAACAGCTTGATAATAATCACAAAAATGGGGAAATATCTTATCTTAGAATGGGCCATGTTGGCTGGGCAGCCCTATTTCATCTCATGGTTGAACATTCATGACGTAAGAATGCAGGTCTCAGAATGCCTGTTAGCCAGTAGCTCCCCAGGTTCCCTATAAGAAGGCCTTGTCTGGGGTCATCAGACAGTGGTTCACCTCTGAATGATAGTTGTTTCTGCAAAGTAAATGCACTTTGTGTTTGCCTGCTATCTGAGTCTGGGGTCTTTCTTCAGCAATTTTCACACCCTTGTATTTGGTGCAGTGACTGGGAAATGCTGGGTTCCTCCTTGACTCAATTGTAGAGTGTTTTCTAGAGAGGAATTCACTCTCAACTGATCAGAGATCTGGGACTTGCTTCTGTGTGTTGTGTGTGTCTTGTCTTTGTCATGTTCTGAGTGGTGTTTTATCTTGTTCAGTGTGGGGCGATTTCTTTTCTTTTTTCTGTACAACCTGTAGGCCAATGGAGGTAGTGTAGACACTCCAGTAACTTCCTCCTGGCCCTGGGGGTTGGGGGAGTGTCCCCAGAGGATCCTTCCCAGCTCCCTTCAGTTGGAAATAGAGACCTCCATTCTGATCCAGGTTCTAGTGGAAGCTAACAGGCTCTTCCCAGCCTGCATAGCCTACTCTAGGGATAGTTTGCCCTCTCTGGACACTTTTCAGTTGGAGTCAGAGAAAACCACAGGCTTTGGTGGAGACTGGAGGGACTCTCCTGATTGATATTTTTTGGGATAGGCTGCCATCAGCTTCCTTTTGGTTTCTTTCCTGGACCCCTACAGGCTTTTTGTCATGCTTTTGTTCTTGTGTTTTATTTGTTCTTTTTTTTTTTCTTGAAAACTGCAGTGAGGCAAACCACCAGCTCTAACCCATTGGACCTAGTCAAGTCACACTTCAAGAACTTCAAACATCTGGTGGGGAACATGGTCTTATGTGCACAGCTGGGGAGACTGACTATTGTATGCAGTAATGAATGGCTTTCCATATGTAATGGCCACAAAGAGGCACTGTCCACCTTCCTACTCTTTTATTTGGTTAAAGGTATTGTGTATGAAATCCTGAACACCCTGACCAGGTTCCATACATCACTGTCTGGTGTAGTATTTATTGCTGCAGCTTTCCTCAATATCTCTGAGATAGTCAGACCAAGAAGACATATATTGAAGACTGTTGAAATTGTTTCATGCCCCCACTCCACCACGTGTGTATATTTATGGCCTACTGATGGCTCCCCACAGGTTTTATTTATTTATTTCTTGTGGCTAGACTTGTATAGGCACTACACCACAGGTCCTGAAAAAAAATACAACTAATCAACCAACCAACCAAACAAGTATGTGCTTGTCAGTGAGAGAAAGGAGCAAAAGGAACACTGGAATCAGTATAGTAGAGCAAGTAACCAATGTGAGTGTTCATCTCTGAATTCAAAGTCTGCTTAGTCTACAGAAAACATTCCAGAAAAATTTATTATATTTATATTTAACCTCTTTTATTGTCTGTCTGTTGCTGTGTCTATCAAGGATACTCAGAGAAACCCCATCTCAAATAAATCAATACTAACTAAATTTGGAAGGAGTTCAAGGATGATTAATTATACTTATTTTCTATTCTGCATTTAATTAAAAATAACAATCAAAATTAAAATGATTGATACATCTATCTCTATCATTAAAATAATAGACAACAGGAGAAAAAAAACATGGCTGGGTATGTTATTAGGCTTCTGTATGCTTCTGGGTGTTTTCTCACATTTCTGTACATGCAAGATGGGTTTATTTAAGTTCTGGTCTTCTAGAAGCTAGTAAATAGAGAAACAAAAATGACCTGGAAAATTAGGTTACATGGCTGCTTCCATCTTTGTGAGATCAGCAGCTAAGATGGCTGCCATCAACATGGCAGCTTCCATCTTGGTGAGGTCAATATGAAATGAAGTTACAGAACAAGGAATTAGAAACAAACACAGATGCAAACAAAACTTTCCATGGGAGTGGGAGAGGGAGGGAGGGGGGAAACAGAGGTGAGGTGTGTGTGTGTGTGAATTTAAAACTAAACATATAATAATGTAACAGGAAAAGAAATTAAAAACTAACAGAAATTAATAACTTTCTATGATTAGAGAAATAAGGAAACAGGGAGTGGTCATACACATCTTTAATTCCATCACTCAGGAAGAATATAGTGGCTGGTGGAATGCTATGAATTGGAGGCAGGTTTGATCTAGATAGCTATTTCCAGTGATTTGAAGAGAGACCCCTGTTCCAAATAAATGATTGAATAGAATAACCAAATAAGTATACTTATTAACTTGGGATAAAATTAACAAACAAGGGAAGGCAGAGCTGGGTGCTTGGTTTCTGCAGGAGGGGAGACCCCTGGACTAGAGTGTCCAAAGCTCTAGGCTCCATACTCTATACGTGGGTGCTCATGGTTACCCCAGCACCCAGGAGCTGGAAATAAGCAGATGTGGTGGTTGAGTTGGGGTGGTGTGGGATTGAAGGTGTTTTCATACTGCTTTCCAAAGTTGGCCCTTTTTGGCTTCTTGAGGAATCTTCATGCTTATGTGCCTCTGGCTTATTCTATTTTTTTTTTTTAAGATTTATTTATTTATTTTTAAAGATTTATTTATTATTATAAATAGGTACACTGTAGCTGTCTTCAGACGCACCAGAAGAGGGTGTCAGATCTCACTATGAGTGGTTGTAACCCACCATGTGGTTGCTGGGATTTGAACTCACGACCTTAGGAAGAGTAGTCAGTGCTCTTACCTCTGAGCCATCTCACCAGCCCTGGCTTATTCTATTTTTAATTCACTTTTTAGTTTGACTTCATTTTATTTGCTGCTAGTAAGTCCTATGGATTGTTCTACCTCCCTTACCCTCAATGATCCAGACACATGTTTTCACTCCACTCTCAGGATTTCTTCCTGAGTGGTGCTGTGAGTGAATCTAACAAAATTATTTTAACATTATTATACTTGTCATTATCCTCCTCCTCCTCATATGTTTAACCTTTACCTTTTATTATGAGGCAGATTAATGGGGGTGAGAAAAGAGAGGGAGAGAGGCTTGACTGGTTCTCTTTGGCACTCTGAGTACTGTGGCTATATGTTCTATTATTACTTAACTCCAAAGGAGTCCCTTTTTCTACTAATAATCTCCAACCCCATCTGTGATATTATTGAATCCTTGTTCAGTCTTTTTCCCCCTTTCTATTTTTGTGCCCCCATCCTGAGAGCTGAACTAGAATGCTTCCAGACTCAGATGTGTCCCTGCTTACCTTGCTGAAGTCTGTACTGCATAAACTCAATGGCTCTGGCACTCAGAAGCTGGGAATAAGCAGATGGCGTGGTGGTCAGGATGAGTTGGAGTGGGGGAGGGAGAAGGTGCTTTGATGCTGCTTTCCCAAAGTTGACCATTTTTCAGATTTGTGAGGAAATTCTGTACTTCAGTTTTTAGTGCTAGCCAGTTAGCCGCCCCTTTCCTCTATTCTTTGGTGGGAAGACATAAATGTAAAACGATGATGATGATGTAGTTCTGGCTGTCCTGGAACAAAGTGCAGAGATAGCAGTTGTCCTGTTCTACATAGCCAGTTCAGGGGCAGGTTACATTATGTAGAGAGATCAATCTTGTCTTTACAAAAAGAAGGAAAGAAAAAAAAACAGAGAGAGGAAGGAAGGAAGGAAGGGAGAGAGAACAGATAAATACAGTCAAGTAACTTGGAAAAAATCAACACACACACACACACACACACACATACACACACACACACACACACACACACACACACACACACACACACACGGGGAAACAGTGCATGGGATCTGTATGAGGGGTGTGGGAAGCAGTAGTCTAGGTTTTCCCAAAATCCTTGGGCTACATCCTTTCAATCCTGTATAACTTGAGTATACTGGCCCATGCCTGTAATCCTATCACTCAACAGATAGAAAGGGAAGGATCATAATATCATCATAGCCACTCCTGTTCAAAAAGAGACCCTCTAAAATATAAAATAATTATTTTCTGACCAAAGTGAGAGGATTTAAAACGAATCACTATAAAAATGTGTTAACTGAAATAAAATTCAAACTGGAATTTTAACCATTCCACCACTCTTAATTTTCTCTAACTCTGTATTTAATCTTCCATTCAATTGGGTGGGCCGGTGGAAGGAGGTGCTGGCAGCAAGGGACAGAAAACAACAAACCACAAGTGGTGGAGTGTTTTTATAATGAGACTTAAATGGAGTGGAACTGATATCCCGGCATCCTTCCCTTCACACCATGTTTGGATGCTACCCTCCCATAAGTGTGTCTGTTCCTTGCCCCACTAGTGGATTTACTTGAGCCTCCCTATTAGAGAGTAGTTTTAACTTGTTTTCACAGCTCCCTGTCATACTTTCATTGGGGGGGGGTCTTAGGGGATCAGCCTGAGTCCAGCATGCGTTCACTATGTTCAGGAGGGACAGAGGCCACTGTTTGTGCCGATCTGGAAAAGTGGTGGGTACCCTGCATCATTGTATGGGGATTTCTGAAGCCTAGAGGATGCTGTGTCTCCACCTTCCAAGCCAACGGGACCTGGACCAGTCTCTGTGGAGGTTTAGAGCCTTTTTTCCCTCTAGTGGCTCCTTGGATAGATCTCTGGATTTCTGAGGCCAAATGGATGCTTTGCCCAGGCTTAAAAGCTGATGTGCCATGCCCCACTATCCATAGGGCTTTGCAGCCTCTTTTTTGTTTTGTTTTCCTCCAGAAGCCCCTCTCAGTCCCTGGGACCAGGGCTCTGGATTTCTGAGTATGAGAGGATGATGTGGCCTGGTTTCCAAACCAATGGACATGGCCCAGCCGAGTCTCCAAGGAGCTTCAGAGACTTTTTTTCTGGGAATACCTGGGGTTCCAGGGCCAGGGCTCTAGATTTCTGAGGCTGAGAGGAATCTGTGGACCCTGCATTCTAGCATGGCCTTCTCGCTCTGTGTCTATTCATAGTTTTATGGTCAATCAGTTGTTTCTTTGAGGTTAGTTACTTCCTCAGGGGGACTTTTTGGAATACTTCACTGGGCATCACTTCCAGATATTCCATATGACCAATGACTTTTACTCCCTGTACCTGTTATTGTTTGGATCTTTGCAATCTGTCCATATTGTGCCAGGGGATATATGCTGACACATTGTCCTTTGGTTGGTGATATTAAAGGACAGGGTCCTCCAAAGCTGTTGTCTTTTCCAGCAACCTGTTTCTCTGTCTTTGGGGCTTGCAGTGCCAGGAGCTGTGTGTGCACTCTCCCTGCTTCCTGTTCTTGCTTGTTTGATTGCTTGTTCTCTCTGTGTTGCTTGTGACAGCCTTTTACTGTCTTTTGTTTTTGTGTCAGACTTTCCTTCTTTATCCATGGTCATTGTCACCTGTACAGGATAGAATGGTGGAGCTATGGGTGAGGAGGGTGAGGACTGATTTTCTTACGGTGATTCCAGCAGCTCTTCCATGATCAGCTCTGGTTTTGTGTGTGTGTGTTTGCATGCTGTGTGTGTTTCATTCCCATGTCATCTTGTCCGTTCTGTATGAGAAGCCCAAGGGGGATCAGAAAAAAAGTGGTAAAAGAGGCTCTTGTGTTACCCATTTTCTGAAAGGAGAGTGCTTTGTGGGTGAGCACATGCTCCGTGCTGCCTCCTGTCCCCATAAGCCTGAGTGTCAGGTAGTGCAGAGCAGTCCTGGGTGGCCTTTGTCTTAAAGTCCTTTTGCTAAGCTGCACTTTGTTCTGCCACCTAGAGGGGCTTTGAAAAGCCTGGCTGTTGGAGAAACTATCTTAGATCCTTTCTGTCCATGTAAGGAGAGGCCTCATGGGTACTGAAGACTCCTCCACACAGCCCCCCTCCCCTGTGTCTTCTCCTTCCTGGCACTACACTTAGACAGCTTTTGTTTGCAGTGGTCCAGGGCTCCTTGGGTTGGGTCTGTCTGCCCCAAGTGAAAAAAAGTTGCCCTTTCTAGCTATCTGAGAAAAGGGAGTGTGCTATGATCTCGAAGGTTTTCTGTGGATGGGCCCCGGAAGTGCCCGCGTCAACTGGGTTTTGTGCATAGCTTCCACCAATGCTTACCCTTCCCACCCTCTGTCTTTGGTCAAGATGAGCATTCACTCTTTCATCTAAAGAGGCTTGCAGCTGCCTCCTCCAAGTTTGAGGAGGGAATCATACAGGGCTGAGCTGTGATTCTGATGATGTACGTAGCTGTGAGTTCTTGTGGTTTTGGGGAAGGGCTGCATGCACATCTGCGTGTTTGCTATTCTCCTCCCCTAGGGTTGGTCTCTGTTACACAGAATGGAAGGGAGGAGTTGGGCTCCTAGAGTCTTGCCCATCTTCCATCCCTCGTGCCTGCTGCTGCATGTGACCCTCCTGCTCAGGTCCCCCTTTGGCTATTCCAGTGCCATGCACTTGCCATGCTTTGTGCATTCTGCATGCAAGGGCTGTGTGGTGTCGCCTCATCTCTTTACTCTGCAGCATTCCCATGGATGGTGGGATGTGGGTGTCCTCCCCTCCTTAGAGCTGGGATGGTCTGTGTCTGTTGGGATTAATCTCTCTCTCAGGGAGTGGTCTTTTGTGGAAGGATAGTTGGCTGAGTCCAGTGAATCTTTGGATGTCTGGGCCCATTACCACAGTAGAGCCTTTTGTTGGTGGCTGATGTTGGTAGTCTTTCCTATTGAGTCTTTTTGAGCCTCCATGGGGCTCTTTGGTTTTGCCTGGCTCAGTGCTGCTGACTAATCCAGGAGTATGGGCAGTATAACTTCTGCTGGTTTACTTCATATGCCAGGTAGTCAGTAGAGGTCTGATTTGTAAGATAGTCAGTAGAGGTGCACCTTGTAAGGTTGCACCCACTGTTACTGACACTCACTCTGCTGTATCACTCCCCCTACCACCCACCTCCTGCCTCTCACACCCCCTCAATGCTCTTAGTTGATTTTCCATTGGGGCCCTAATGGTTTACTCTGAAAAAAATTAGCGTTTTCATAGCAGGCCCAAGCTGCCTGAATACAGCAGCTAGGATTAATGGAATAGGACCACAGTTCTAGTTTTTGGCCTGATTAAGAGGCATGGCTACGGGCATTCCTGTTGTATTGCTAGAGGATGAGATTCTTGGACCTAGCAAGACGGACAAGAGTGAAAGCATTTGCCAAGAATGTTTTTATTAATCAAAGATGTGAGGAGGTTCAAAGACATCCTTGTGGTCATAGTTCCAACGACAAATGATGCCAACTGTCTATGCAATGGCATTATTCCTATGACTCGCGGGGCAACTTACTGGAAACCAAAGTCTTTGGGGGTCCGAGAGGAGTGTGGGTACAAAGCTGAAACTTAAAGGAATTGATGGAAATTGTCTTAGTCAGTGTTTCTATTCATGCACAAACATCATGACCAAGAAGCAAGTTGGGGAGGAAAAGGTTTATTCAGCTTACTTCCACATTGCTGTTGTTCACCAGAGGAAGTCAGGACTGGAACTCAAGCAGGTCAGGAAGCAGGAGCTGACGCAGAGACCATGGAGGGATGTTCCGTACTGGCTTGCTTTCCCTGGCTTGCTGAACCTGCTCTCTTATAGAACCCAAGACTTCCAGCCCAGGGATGGCACCACCCACAAGGGGTCCTACTCCCTTGATCACTAATTGAGAAAATGCCCCACAGCTGGATCTCATGGAGGCACTTCCCCAACTGAAGCTCCCTTCTCTGTGATAACTCCAGCCTGTGTCAAGTTGACACACAAAACCAGCCAGTACAATTGACCCCTTGTCAACTTGACACACAAACATATCACTATTAAGCCTCAACCCTTATTTTCTTATTCATCCCCAAGATCTAAAGTCCCATATTCTTTACATATTAAAAGTTCAATCAATTTAAAATGCCCAATATCTTTTAAAATTCAAAGTCTCTTAACTGTGGGCTCCACTAAAATATGTTCTTCCTTCAAGAGGGAAAAATATGAGGGCACAGTCACAATCAAAAGCAAAAACAATGTCTGGGATCCAACTCATGATCTTCTGGGCTCCACCAAGGGCTTGAGTCACCTCTCCAGCTCTGCCCTTTGTAGCACACATCTTGTCTTCTGGGCTCCAGATGCCTGTACTCCACTGCTGCTGCTGTTCTTGGTGGTCATTGCATGGTACTGGCATTCCAAAACACTGCTGTCTTTCACTGTAACTAGGCTTCACCAATAGTCTCTCATAGACTGTCTTCATGGTGCCAAGCCTCAATTCCTTTGCATGCCTCTTCAGTCCTGGGCCATCAATTGCAAACCAAGGCTGCCCCTTCACCAGTGGCCTTCAATGGCCTCTCACTGTGCTGAGCCTCAGCTGCTCTTCATGACCCCTTCATGCCTTCAAAATCAGTACCACCTGGGTGACTCTTACACATTACCAAGTCCTGCTACAGCACAAGGTACAACCTTGGCTATCTCTAGAGCATAGCCTCTTTGTGTTCTCAGAAAACACTTCCCAGAAGATGTCACCTCAGTGATGCTGGTCTCTTCTTAATCACTGCTAGTTTCTTAGCTCCAGCTAACCAGCATCAATAGTCCCAGTAATGCAAAGTTTTCACTTTAGTAGTTCTGGTATCTTGTTAATCACAGCTGGTACTTCAGCCCCAGCTAACCAGAACCACAGAATCTTCACAATCAAAACAACATGGCCCTGATAAGAGTCTTTAATCTTCCCTCTGAAATTTCACAAGCCAGACCTCCATCTCTGCACTGTTCTCAACATGATCTTCCAAGCTCCTACAGAATATCCCACAGAGTTCTTAACAATCAGTGGCTCTTCTAGCTCAAAGTTCCAAAGTCCTTCCACAGTCTTCCCCAAAACATGGTCAGGTTGTCACAGGAATACCCCACTCCTGGTACCAATTTGTCTTAGACACACAAAACCAGCCAGTACAGAAGTGCACCAGCAGGAGTAGAGCCTGCAGCTTATTTTCATTCAACACAGGAAGCTTCGCCTAGCCTGGATATGGACAGCACTGACAGATTGTTAGTTTTTCTCAATACCGTAGATGATGGTTCATGGTCATTCTTAGTTGGTGGAGTGATTTCTCTGGATAATTACAATGAGGAATGAGACTCTGCCATGCTAACAAGTTAGGTGACCCCCAAGCAGTCAGTGTCCCCCAACTTTTTTGAGGGACAAGTGGCATTCGGCTGCCTGAGGTTGAACACTTACAGGTTAGTGATTAGATATCTTGGGCTGCATACCATGACACTTAGTATGTATGTAGGCACTTAGCTTAGTATGTGCCTACCCTGTACTGACAGGAATGAGTAACCCATTGAACCCCACTTTTGATGGGAATGGGGGACTGCGATTTTCCCATGAATGAAGAATTCCCAGTAAATACTGGTCAATAGCTTGTGTTGACTAAGTCCCTACCCTTTGTACACATTGTCCATCCTTACTACTGATTGGATGGTTTACAGAGGCCCTCAGATCGGCCCTACCAGGTTGGTGCCTGGCCTGATTGGAGCACTGAGAAGATGGTTAACATTGACTATCTAGACAAAGTAAAAGCCATAACAAGATTTCTGTAGGTGAACCTACAGAAGGATCATTAATGAGAGAGAGAACAAGTGTCAATGGCTGTCCCCCAGGTCTGTCACTGTCCTGAACTTGCTTTTGTACTCTTGCCTTGAAGCATGTCCTGGGCCTGTGATAGTCATGTTGGCATTCCAGAGCAGGAAAGGATGCCCAGTCTGGTTCGTCTGTGGACCCATGTGTGTCCACCCCATTGCTTTCCGGGTACCTAGTATGGTGTTTTGGCACATAGGTTTAAAGACCTCGTGGTCAAGGGAGAGCAGAGCCTGTAGGGTTTTCATTGGGAGAGCTCCCTGTTTCTCCTTGCCACTTGCTCAGCTTCCTCAGACGCATGCCCCTTCCACAGCTAGTTGCAAGGCTGTGGTTGGGGTTGACATCCCCCCTCAGAGCACCTGTAGGGCTGATCACAATCACCTGGCATACCCACTTTATGTGTGCTGCTGATGCCTGATGTGGAGCCTTGTGTCAGTCAAGTCACATCTATTTTCCTGCTCCCAACCCATTTCATGTGGTTTTTCTTGTCATTGATCAGTCTCGTTGGGCAACCTTTATAGTTTTTATTATCAAAAAAGGAAGAATCAGCCAGGTAGTGGTGGTGCACACCTTTAATCCCAGCACTTGGGAAGCAGAGGTAGGTGGATTTCTGAGTTCGAGGCTAGCCTGGTCTACAGAGTGAGTTCCAGGACAGCCAGGGCTACACAGAGGAAACTCTGTCTCAAAAAACCCAAGAAAACCAAAAACCAAACCAAACCAAACCAAACCAAGCAAACAAACAAACAAACAAACAAAAACCCAACTGTAATGAGTTTGACTGCTTGATCACTTTTCTTTTTCTTTTTCTTTTTATCTAAGGAAAGAAGGTTGCCTGGCTTTCTTTTTGTTTATTTGTGGGTTTTTTTGGGGGGGTGTTCTTTAGTTCCTGATTAAATTTTGAGGGTGTTGACCTGGTATTCATCTCTTACTCAACAGAATCAATTGTATCAATGAGTATTAGAATAAGATGGACTAGTTTTAATTTTTATAGTTATTACTTTCTTGTTATAATAAAAAGTGGTCAAAATACATCTTTTCTTCTCTCTGTTTCTCTTTCTCTCTGTCTCTCTCTTTTTCATTATTGTGTTTTTTTAAAAAATTTTTTAGTATCTGAATAGAAGAAATAAAATATTTGGCTAGGTTTGTTTTGTTTCATTTCACTTTTTCTTTTGATTTTGCCTTTCATAAGCATAAGGAGGTTGACCACTCCCTCCAGAATTCCTTGTTGTCTAGGGGCTATGATGAGCC